>PVKA01055300.1:0-10388 GCA_004027165.1 Ctenomys sociabilis
ATCTAGCAGGTTCTGGCTCAGCCCACTGAGGCACACATACTGCTTTCAGACATACTTCTCCTATCTCTGTTTGGTCACAGGAGACTTCATCGCTGGCTTCCCAAGAGTCTCTGTGGGAAGATGACTTGAAGCCAGTTTTGAGTTTTGTAGAAACTTCTCCAGCACCAGGCAGGTACTCAGGGGTGGGTGCAGACTTGATTTTACAAGTACATCTGTTCTGTTTATTTTTGCTTCTTAGCAGTATTATCAACTTCTGCTCCATATGGGTGATCCATATTGTGCCTTGGTGAAATGATACCACATTATGCTTTTATGCCTTTATCATCAAACACTACTCGTGAAAAAATCACCAGGTTTGCCTAGGTTCATCTGTTCAATTTATTTTTCCCCAAACTTTATTTTGAATAAAACACCTACGGTAAATGTGATTTATGTAAATGAATAAAACAAAACTGTTATATAAGCTTTTTTGACATCATTCAGTCCCGTTCTGTTGGGCGCCACTATACAAAATCCTCTGGCACCACGCTTCCCATGGAATTATATTATTTCTAAAATCACAGAGCCAGAGAGATAAAACTATAATATACTTTCAAATGCTTTAATTTAATTTTTTTTCTCTCCTCTCCCCAAGCTTCCCATATGGAGGAACTCCAATATTTTAAAAGAAGCTTTTACTTACGAGAATCTTTCAGCACCATTCCAAGTGCCTGTAGCTACTTCTCTCTCTCATCATCTTTGCATTTCTCTATTTTTCTCACACCTTGCTCCCTGGTTTTATTTAAAGAATAGCAATCCATCTTTGCACCACCCCCCTTATTGTTATATTTTCTTGGTTTCTATCCCCTGGGACCCTGAGTAGAAGAATTTTCATTTCTTTTTGAGCCTGTGCTTGAGGCCAACTGCTGTGCCCTGGATTACACACATTATCTCACTTACTGCACACGCCGAGTGGCTTGAGGATGCGTTCTTATCTCCACGGGGCAGGCAGGAAGTGGAGGCTCAGAGCGCTGAAGGCCTGACCAGCTCAAGGGCATGTGGCTAGACCGGCATGATGCCATTGAACTTGTGGATATCTGCACTCGTGCAGGTGGCGGGTACTAGAGGAGATACACGTTTGCACCTGCCCTGCCCAGGACAGAGATGACTCTACCACAGTGAATGCCCAGGACCACCAGCTGAGTCGTGTCCCCATCACCCATGAGCATCAAGGCAGATGTTGAGTCATGTCCTGCTGAAGAAGCTTCCAAGGCTTTTGGAATCAGGCTACGTTAGCTTTTTCATTCTCCCCAGTGAAGATCCTGTGTCCCCAAGAGGGGTTGCTCTATGACAGTAACACATCAAGCCACATGAAGTGTGCAGTGCTGAACACAGGATGGAACACAAGTCCAGGTTGCATTTCTTCACAATGTAATGCTCAATAAAAATCCCATACTCAGTTTTAATGAAGAAATAAACCACAGATGAATTCACTAAATGTTGATCCAATCAGATCTCTAAAGCAGATTTTATATCAAATGAGGATACCAAAGTCTAAATTTGAGAAAATGTATATAAAAGTTTTTGCAAATTATATACTGCTAAAACATGGGGGGGACCCATACGTCACTAAGATTATTGTAAATATAAGCACATACGCAGGAACATTGTCTCAGTTACTCTTCTCTCATTGTTGGGACAAATACCTGATACCCAAAAAGGAAGGAAAGGCTTACTTAGCTCACAGTTAATGGAGGTCTTAGTTTGTAATCAGCAGGCTCCAAGGCAGAGCAGCGCAGGGCAGAGAGCAACCTTTCATGGTGGTGGAAGGCAAAGGGCAGGGAGAAAACAAGAGTAGCAGCAGCAGCAATGGCTACAGCTAGGAGGTCTGTTGTCTTCTCCTTGTCTGCTCCAGGCTGGATCTAACTCTCACACCCACAATCCCAGTATTACTTAGACTCATAATCCCAGAATTGGATCATGAATGGGTAGCAAACTCTAGGACCATGCCCCAAGGGCTGCAAGAGGCTTTGGGGGAGAAAGTACAAACCATAACAAAAATCTGTTAAACTTTTAAAAAATATATATTTGGTGCTTACAGAGTCTTACTATGCAGCTTAGACTCCTAGTGATCCTCCTGCATTCAGCCTCCCCAGTTCTGGGATTATAGGCATGCACCACTATGCCCAGACTCTGTGGTCAGCTCAGCCTGTCGTGGGGGCAGGGATGGCATGGCATGTAGTGCCTGGGATCAAACTGAAGTCCTTGCAATTGCCTAAGCAGGTGCTTTAGCCCACTGAGCTATCTCCCTGGCCCCTATCAAACTTTTTTTTATGATAAGCAAATGTCAAATGGTTTGGATAACTTTGGCTCATTTTTTTCACTTTTCTTGACAGATCTATCTACCAGTAAAAGTTGAACCAAATGAGTTCTAGCAGAAATTGAACGTGCATTACTTCTGAGATATTTGCTACTAGATTTCACAGAGCTTTCAAGAAGTTTGTTTTTTGTAAACTGTATATGGCATGTGATTTTGAACTCTTTAGTGATTCTCTTGTGGGTTACTCTTTAGCAAATCCACTGTCATTAGACTCACTACTGAGGCTAGAAACCTTTCAGCTATTACTTTAAAGGGCAACTCTCCTCTTCTGGCTTCCTGAGTACTGGAACAGAAAGTTGTTCTGAATAGCAGGAAGCTATTAAGAAAGGATGCATGACAAGAACAGAGCTGGAGATGGGCTGGCATTTGTCTGCCACAATGTCATGTGCCATTACCTTAGCCTAAACGTAGTCACAAGTGAGTACAGTCTCTGAATTTAAATAGTAACTGCAAGAAGAGTTAGCTCCTGTGAAATAGCTTCATAAGCATTCCTGTTTGACTGGCAACTCCATTGTTTGTAACTCATGCTCAGCTTCGGGTTTGGGGATCTGTTTTTGATTATGAGAACAACTTTTCCCATAGAATTCTATGAGAGGCAAGATTTGCACTAATGGTGGTTGGACAGAGTATTATGTCGGCTTCTAGTACTATGGACAACCACTAGGAAAGTAACAAGATAGAAAGTATTAATTATTGAATCTTTCATGTAATTCAGGTATAAAATATAAGATACTTAAACAGCTGCACTCTCTTAATTTACTGATAAGAGACATATGCTATAATAATGTCTGTAAGTATAATATCATGTATGCACCTTCTATGATACCAAAACATTATGAAACCAGTTTGCAATGTATTAATTTATCAAATCCATCTTGTCAAGGTATCTTAAAACTGTCTCATTGATATTTGTGCTTCAATAAATTAAAAATAAAAAAATAATAATAACACTATAAAAAAGAAGAACGTTTCCACCTTGCCTGTAGTTTTTACCCCTTCTCTGCTGCAGGGGAAGGAATATATATCTCCTATTGCCTGAAAACAGGATCAGTTCTCATGGGAAAAGTATCATCAGAGAACTTTCTCATACTATAGTGAAATTTGCTTGTCTGTAGTAATAGTTATTCTAAATAAGGTGACATTCAAATATCAACACAGTTGATATTTGGCAATAAGTAATATATCTCACCAAGCCATAATTCACTCTGGGACAGTGAGGGCTTTGAAGTTGGATCTATAAGGCTTTGTGAAATGTTTTACCCAATTAGGACAAGGATTGAAGAAAAGGTAGCCAGGGAAAGCTTTACCCAAGGTCTCTGTGTAGGATCCCCCCTCCTTTGCATTGTGGGTGTTCTGCACAAAGGATTCTCCATGTGCACCTGACACTTGGAGAAAGAACTGGCTCCTGTCTTGTAGGTGACAAAGCAGAAACTCAAAGAAGCCACAGACTCATTTAGCTGACATTGTATTAGTATTATCCCCTCATTTACGCAGGCTGATGAGACCTGCAATCTCCCAAATAAGTGAATGGCAAAGGCTTAAGTGAGACAAATAAAATGATTTCAGGACTCCAGGAGGATCCGAACCCTGTCACTGAATTCTCAGTTCTCTCTGTTAAGGCCAAGAACTTTTCTGGATGGCCCATATTTATTATGCTATGAAACAAAGGAGGGTAATACTGAGGAAACTGCCCGCCATCTGGGCAGCGCTTGGGAATCCTTTCCAGGGTTCCTCCAAGTAATTCAGATGTTAAATTAGGAGAATAGTGATGTCTCCAGGAAGGCCTTCACCAGCAAGACACCTGCAGCTAGAGTCTTTATCTAGCTGATTGAGGCTGGAGCCAGGTGTCCACAGATGTGGCCTCATTTGGTCCTTGGAGGCATCCCAACGTCACAGGCCAGTGCAGGCCTCAGTGGGGACCAGGGATTCACAGAGGCTCGCTCACGATGAATCGGTTGCCTTGGGCCTTGGACAAGCACATGAGCAAACAAGAAAATGAGTTAACATTTAATCCTGCTCACAGCCACTTCACAAGGATCTCCATCAGCTGAGGCTGTGAGCACACTGAGTTGCTTCACACTGTCTCTCTCTCCCCCTCTTTTCTTCCAAGTTTGTACTGACTTTGTTTCATAGTTAGCATCACACTACAGATAAAGGTGATTGGATCGATCTCTTCTTCATGATTCTCCCAGAAAGAACAGTACAGGAATACTGAGGCCTCTATAGGGAGAATTGCGTGGGGGGACCCAGTTGCAAATCAGGCACAAGAATAACTCAAGTATCTGAGAGGCCTTTGCTTTCTTCTGTGGGTCAAATGAGTTTTCCCAGGTTTGGGAACAAGAGAAAAAAAAATACTTTTTCCTCATAATACAAGTCAGCAAGTGAAAGCCATCAACTTTCCAAGGCTAACTTCAAGCTTGCTATCTCGTGGATAGAATGGAATAGAATAGTAGGATGGCTTTGGGACAGTTAGCTGTATTTCTTCTTTTATAATTGAATACATTTATGCCTAACATGCTGTGGGAGTTATATAAATTAAGCACTCAAAAAGGCCAGTGTGCTTACCAGCATGAGGGAAAATAGCACAATGCTTTGAGATTATCAGACTCTTATCAACTAATCTCATTCCATTCCTAAATTCATGTTGCTCCTGTTAATGGTGGTCAAACATCTCTGGTTTTCATCAAGAGTTCTGGAGCTCCAGAAACAAGCCCTGTGCTCCTTTTTCACTTTCAATACTCCACACCCAAGTCCTCTGAGTTCTAGCTCTGATCCACCTCAAATCTCTGTCCACAGTCTAACCTGTCTTCAGGTTAGACTTTATGGTCCCGCTCATACATCAGCTCAGTGGTGTACAATTGTGCCTGTCTCCAGTTTCTTCTTATTCTGGTTTACAACTTAAAAATAAATCTTATTTCTGATAGGTTCATGTCCTAGTGTGAACTGCTGAAACAATTGTGGTGGTCATCTAATATGACCAATGCCCTTAAAACAAAGGCCCACGCTCCCCGGACCACCTCCCCCTTCTTCGCCAACTCAGCCCAGGACATAATTTACTTCCACCCTTTCCACCGCCTCAGGGAAGACCCCCAGTCAGCTTCCTCAGGTTTATCTAAACATCCCCTCCAAACTCCACCCCTGGCAAAAGGCCATAAAAGCCTCAGCCTCCTTTGTCTAGTCAGAGAAAAAATTCCTCATCCTTCTCCACATTCTCTCCCATGTCCTCAAAGAAAATATAAAGCCCCTTTCCCTTTTTCCTTCTGCCTGTTTCTCTGCTGCACCATTCACCTGAAAAAGCACCTATCAATTTCTAAGATCAGTTGTGTGTTCACAGAAAAATTGGCTGGGAAGGTGAGAATTCTCATCTCCTTGTGACCACATGTGTGTGTTATCCACTCCACTGGTATCTTTCACCATCGCAGTGAATAAGTTGCAGTTGATAATCTACATGGACATATCATTAACATCTCAAGTCCATGTCTTCTATGGCTTTGAACAATAAACAATGGCAAATCTCCTTTATTATATGACACAGCAGAGCTCAATTCCCTCAGTCTTCTGTGCTCTCCCCATTCATCACTAGCTTTTCTCTAACCTGTGACAAGCACCCTTCAATGTCTCTTTAGCTGCCTTTTCTGGAGCATCATGCATTTAGAATCATGCAGTGCATATCTTTCGCAGGCTCTATTTCACTTAGCAGTGCACATTTAAGCTGCCTCTATACGTGTTAAAGGTTTAGTAACTCATTTCTTTTTAGCATTAAATAATACACACTGTCTTGATGCACCTATTTTTTCTACTAAAGGACATATTTATACAAAAATCCTAGATTGGGGGATTATGAATAAAGCCTTGTTTGCAACCCTGGGTGTGATACAGGGGACAGAAACTTCCAGTCTGAAAGATACCTGGGTGAGTTCATGTTCTCTAAAATTGAGCAATGAATATTAGGAACAATGGCAGTTTAGAGTGCAATATATTTATTAGGGGAAAGAAAGCTTCTTCCGAGAGAGGGGCAGAAGGGAACCTACTGGGTTGCCAAGGAACCTGTCTTTTCTGGGGATTTTATAGCACAAATCCATGAGGTGAGGTGGGTCTAAGGTGGGAGACATGGGAACTCACAAGCCAGACATGCGGCAGATGAAACTATGGTCAACCTATTGAGAATTCCAGTCCCTGGTGCTTATCCTTAGGGAGGCTGGCATTTGCTTCACTTTTGTCTTGGTCCACAGCAGGGGCGTCTGTCTCTGCTGCAGTGCAGTGGCAAGGTACCTTGTCTTCCATACCATTCCTTTGGAGCCCTAGCCCTATCCAACTGTCTCTAGTATTCCTATCTCACTCACCTGCCTACAACAGGGGGACCTGCACCAGTAGCAAGGCGTGTGGCTGCTGACTTGAACAGGAAGACTATGTTCAGCTTGGTGAGGGAGTTCTAAACTGTCTTCTAAAGAGACTGTGGCATTTTGCCATCCCCCAGCAATGAACTGCAGTTTCTGTTTTCCACATGCTCACGAGGATTTGCTACTATTAGTATGCTGGACTGTGGCCATTTTAATAGCTCTCTTGTGGAATTTCATTATTGTTTTAACTTGAATTTCCTTAATGACATGATATAGCGCCTCTTTTCATACGTTACTCGCCCTCTCGAACCCTTTGGTGAAGTGACTGTCAATACCATTGTCCCATTTCTTATTGGGTTATTCATTTTCTTGTTACTGAGTTTTAAGAATGTTTTGTGTGTTGATCTGGGCTTGCATAAGGGTTCTTGTTCAAATGCTAAAGCAAAATTTCATGAAATTATTTGTAGGTTTCTTTCTTTCCTTCCTTCTTTCCATATCCCGCCCATTCTCTCTCCCCCTCTCCTCTCTCTGTCTCCCACACACGGTTCTCCTCCTCTTTCTTTTTTCTTTGTCTTTTTTTCTGATTTTGATATTAAAGTACAACACCCTCATAGAACAGATCAAGAATTCTTTAACTTTATGAAAAAATATTACAGAGAATTTTTGTTATTTTGTGCCTTAATTTTTTAGTTGAATTTAACCATGCCCTCACCTGGACTTGATCTTTCTCTTTTAGGAACCTATTAAATGTCATTTTTTCCTCTCTTGGTGTCTGTCAGTACCCTGCCTGCCTGCTCGTTTGCACCCTGCCTGTACCCTGCTTGCCTGCCTCTCTGTCTGTCTGTCTGTCTGCCTATTTATCCTCTGCCATCATTCCACTAAAGTGGAAGGAAGTAGTGAGACCTTGTACCGAATATATAAATTAAAAAAAATTATTTCCTCTCTCTGTTTTCCTTACTTAACCTAATCAGTGGCTTAAGGGTTTTATTGATCTTTTCAAAGAACCAGATCTATCTAGGTGTACTGCAGCACTAAGCTACACCCCAGATTTTTTTTCTAGACAGTATTTCACTAAGTTACACAGGTGGGGCTAAAACAATGAACATCTTCTTGCCTCAGCATCTCTTAATGGTAGGAGTACAGGCTTGCTCCTATGTGCCCGGCTGGATTTTCTTCCTCTAACAGAAATAGGACTGCTTGGATTACATCTTTTGTGAGTTTTGACAGTGGGTATTTCTAAGAAGTTTGTCCATTTCCTCTAGGTTATCAAATTTTGGGGTGCAGGTTCTATCGCTGGTACCACTGCAACTGCCCTCTCCCTGTGTGCTGAGCCAGTGATTGAGTCCATGTGTGGTGATGCATGCTTGTAATCCCGCCACTAGGGAGGCTGATCCAGGAGGATCACTACGAATCCAAGCTGGTAGTGAGACCCTGCACCAAATACATCAATGAAAAAAAAATGAGTTAAATCAATTTTCTCTACTGACTCCTTATTTTCAATCTATGCTAATTTTTATTGTTACTTTTCTTTTGCTTACTCTGGGTTTTGTGTGTGTGTGTGTGTGTTTGTGTGTGTGTGTGTGTGTGTTCCTTTCACATGGTGGAAGCATAGCTAATCGATTTTACACTTTGAGTCACTTTCAATAAATGCATGAATGCTATGAATTTTTCCTCAAACACTACTTCACATATGCAACTAATTTTGATAAGCTTTGTGTTTTTATTTTCATTTAGTTCATTTGTCTAGATTTTATTGGAGATTTTCTCTGTGTTTAATCTTTTAAAAAATGAATTGCTTAATCTGCATGTATTTAAGAATTTTTCAAATATATTTCGGCAAACAATTGTTAGTTTCATTATTTGCATCTGATTCAGACAGGGAGGCTAAGCTCAACTGCCTATGTTATAGGGTAATAATATCATTAAGCTTCTCTTCTGTAGGGTTAACAACTTAAGTCTGCAGACCAAAAATCAGAGACAAAGAAGGTCTGCAAGGACAGGCAACATTTTGGCCCTAGCCTTTCAAGGTTAGTGAGGACTCAGGACATAGGAGAACTTGTACTGTAACATCATGAAACTTAGTTGTGTTCAACACTTTCTGAATAAGGAGATTATGGGGTCACAGAGGAAGTGATCAATGATGTAGAGTGTGCCTAAAAAGAGTCCCATGGAGGAAAAACATTCTCTCAGGCTTTCACTGAGAGCAAATTGGTCAAGCAATGGCTGTGACTCATCCACATGGGTAATACTGACAAAATGATACTGACTTTAAGGATAAATACTGAGGGGATTTGACTGACCTTGTCAGATACAGAAGTAACATTTCCTTCATATAGATCTTGCTCTATCTTGGTCTTAGCCATCCATCAAAAAAAAGAATAAAAACAAGGTATAAAAAGTAAAGCCATATGAATATGCTGAGCTATAAAAGGCTCAAGTCAATAGCTTCTGATATTGCCAGTCTTATGGATCACCCACTACTATTATGGACTATTGGACTACATTATATTATTTTGCTGAATTCGCATACCTACAATATTTAAGTGGCAATGGAATACCCATCTCTGACAAAACTAAACAATGAATGAAGGACCATTTTGTATCTGTATATACAAAATAGTTAGGAGATATATAGCTGCTTTCTATTAATTCAATGAGAAGATTTGTACTAATAGTGTTTGAACAGAATATCATGTCTGCATCTTATACTATGAATAACTACTAGGAAGATAACAATACACAATGTATTGATTATTGAAACTGTCCTATTAATTGATTTTGAAACTGTCTCATTGCTACTTATTTCTCAATAAAATTAATAAAAATGTATTGTGCATCTGGTGACAGGTACTACATAATTTTTACTATTTTATTTTTATTAGACTTTTTTTTTAGTAGCCCAGCATGTGGTATATTTTGTGACCATTCCACATGAGTTTGAGAAGAGTAAGTATTCCATTGTTGTTGGCTAAAATAATCCGTAACTACCAATAATATACATTTGATTGATGATGTTGAAGTCGGTTTTGTTTTTTCTGTTTCATGCTGCTGAATTTTTAGTTCTGGCAAAGGGTTCAACTGTCTTCATCTATAATGATGGATTTGTCTTCTTTTTCAGGTTTTTGCTTTTGGCCTCAGGCATTTAATGTCTCCAGGACCCACATGTTATGTTACCGTGGTTAGTTGCCCCCTGCATTTCCTAGGTAAGGCTTCTTTACTTATGGTCACTTTCTTTGCTCTGATATCTGCTCTGTCTGAAATTAACATAGCTACTCCTGGTTCTGTTTGATTAGTGTTAGCAGCATACCTTTTTTGTGCACTTATTTTTTAATCTCTTTTTTGCCTTTAAATTTAAATTAGAAATGTCGTGGACAACATACATTTGGGGCTTGATTTTTATTCAATTTGACAATCTTTTAATTTATGCATTTCAGAGCCTGACATTTAAAATTATTATCCATACAGCATTTGTGCCTTTTAATGAGGATTTTATATTATTTAATTTTTCTCTGTTTTGTTAGAACAAGTTATGCCTAGTTTTCTTTTTATTTCTTTTCTCTCTTCTAGTGGTTCATTTAGAGGTTCAAATATACATTTACAACTAATCTAATAAAAATTCATTTACAAATAGCACTTTGTGGCTATTTCAAAAACCTTATAATAAAGTATATCTAAATCTTTCAAACTAT
>PVKA01055301.1:0-10384 GCA_004027165.1 Ctenomys sociabilis
AAAAAAAAAAGACATTTTATGTCTTCAGTTAAAGGGAAAATGCATATATGTACAATATCAACAAAATGATTTTTTTTTTTTTTTTGGCGGAACCAGGGATTGAACTGAGACCCTTGCACTTGCCAGGAAAGTGCTTATTCTACTGAGCCATTTCCCCAGCCCAACAAAGTGATATTGTATAATAGTTTATATCTGCACTTTTCCTTTTCAACTACCCATTAAGTACTAGTCCTAACAGAATATGCTTCAAGGGCTTCATTCATTTGAATATGTAACCAGTTTCTCTTTTACAACAGTGTGGACAGTTTTTCATGCGTTATATGTATTTACCTCATCCTTTATTAAAAAAAAAAAAAAAACAGCCTCATATTCTATTGTGTAGTAGGTAGACCCTAATTTACTGTTTTTAGGAGTATTGCAGAGTGCTGAGGAAGCACTAGGCTACATATTCAGTTCTTCAATCTTTTTTTATTTTGCAACTTATGACAATTTCTGGGAAATAGTATTCCTGACAATAGAGCTACCTGCCTACCTTATTTGGGTTGGGTTTTTTCACTTACTTATATCAGTTAATATTGTCTTAGTAATTTAACTTTAGAGATAAGTTCTCACTATGTAGTTCAAGCTACAGAGTAGCTTGTAGGTCAAGAGAACAGAGGTTTAAGAAGAAAAAATTGAGTGTAGATATTGAGCCCACCAAGATTAATGTAGAGAGAGGGTAGAGTGAAATAGAAACTTTTTGGGCCATTGAGTGATATGACCTGACTTACGTTTTTATTTTTTTAAATTCATTTATTTATTACAGTGTCTCGCTACACATCACGTATTCTTTTTTTGCGGAGGGGGGGTCAGCTCAGCCCGCCCTGGGGGTAGGGGCTGGCATGGCATGTGGTGCTGGGGATCGAACCGCGGTCCCTGAGAGGCGCTTTAGACCGCTGAGCTATCTTGCCAGCCCTGACTTACGTTTTTAAATGGTCAGAGTGTTCTGTTCAGAAGAGAGTGTAGAAGGGCCAGGGAGAATTGCAGGGAAACAGGTTAGAAAGTTATCACAGGAACTTAAGCAAAAGATGATAATGGCTTGGAGCTGTATAGGAGCAGAAGAGGTGTAGGGAATGGTCAAAAAACAGTCCTTAATGTACTAAACAGATTCCTTAAACTATTTTTGGCATTTTTCTGAAGGAAAAAAAGTAAAGATCAGAGATTGAGATGATGAAAGTGGGATGAAGAACATAACCCGATTAAAGATGGAAAAGGGTGTGTAGTCATTGAGTTTGTGTTGCAATAATACAGCTCCTCTCTCAGACCAGTGGACATGAATTTATTCCCCCATCTCTTTTCCACAGGCATCAGATGTTCTCACCGTTCGGTCCTCTGTAATTTCATCTTCGCTATCTAAACTATCTTTCTTTCAAGATCCAGAACAAATACTACATCCTGCCCTGACTGGCCTTTCTTCCTCTGTTTCTCTCACACCATCGTTCCAAAGGAAGGACGGTGCAGTGGTGAAGAGCTACGTCTTTGGATTCACCAATTTGCTCCCCCCACCTCCTCGAATCAAACTCCGGATCTTGAACTTGCCAGGCAGGCGCTGCACCACTTAAGCCAAATCCCTGGCCCCAATTTGCTATTTTTGTAACCTTCGCACCGTCTCAGTGCCTCAAAGGTCCTTACCTGTAAAATGGTAAGCCTTGTATGAGGAACTCAGAAAAGCTGAAGCACTTAGAATAGTGGCTGGGGTGCAGTAAGCATTCAACCTACCCGAGCAATTGGCCAGCGTCACCTGTCGGGGCGTGGCCACCTCAGGGTGCCGGTGGATGCACCTAGAGGGAAAAGTCAGGGACTCCGGGGCGCCTTGCCCCTCCCCGGAGAGTGCAGATTCCCCCGGCGCGTGACCACGCTCACGTGACTGAGCCAAGATGGCGGCGCCCGGCCTGCTGTGGCTCTTGGCTGTAGCTCTCCTGCCCCGGTCCTGCCAAGCTCGGGCGCAGGGGAGTCTCGACCCGCCCGCACCGTTGCCGCTGGTGATCTGGCATGGGATGGGTGAGTGCATGAGGAGAAAAGCTAAGTAAGGGTTTGGCGACTTTATTCCAGCCTAAATTCGCGACTGCAAAATGAACGGGTTTTGGAAGGCGAGCACAGTGCTTCCACTAGCCCCAGGTTAGATCTGGGGAGCTGCTCTGCTTTGGGAGAAAGGGAAAGAGCTAGCTGAGGGCAGAGCTGAGCATGACTCCGGGGTCTCACGCTGCGCAGTGGAGTCGGGCAGGGGTGTGACTGCTGCGCTGCGCATCCATCCCTACCTCGTTCACGCAGCGACTCGAGACGCTTGTTAGGCACTTGTGTTTCATTCATGTCTTTAACATGAAGTGAGTACCTGCGAGGCATGAGGATACAGAAGTGAACGAAACTGACTAAATTCTTTGCCCACTTAGAGCTTAGTTTGCAGTAAGACAAATTAAATATAATGATATGATAATATGAAATGGCGATAATTGCAATGGTGAGAAAGCGGGGGCAGGTGAAAGGAGACAGGGCGTGCTTGTACTTGTATAGCAAAAAGTCAGGAAAGTGTTACTAGAGAAAGTGACATCGGAGCAAAAAAACCGTAGTGGGTAGGGAAGATGTTGTTTAGATATGTAGTAGAAGGAATAGCAATTACAAAGTCCCTGAGGCAGAAATTATACCCCGTAAGTTTAAGGAACAGCATTTAGATCACTATGGTTGAAGCTGAAAGAGCAAGGGAAAGAGAACAGAGGTTTAAGAAAAAGGATTGACTACAGATATTGAGCCCACTAAGGGTAATGTAGAGAAAGGGTAGAGTGAAATAGAAACTTTTTGGGCAAATGAGTGGCATGATCTGACTTACTTTTTAAATGGTCAGAGTGTTCTGTTCAGAAGAGAATGTAGAAGGGCCAGGGAGAATTGCAGGGAAACATTGGTTAGAAAGTTATCACAGGAACTTAAGCAAGAGATGATAATGGTGAAGGTTGGGGAGATGGCTCAGTTTAGTAAGTGCTTCCCTGGCAAGCGCAAGGGCCTGAATTCAATCCCCGGTTCTGCCAAAAATAATAAAATAATAATAATAATAATAATAATAATAATAATGGCCTGGAGCTGTATAGGAGCAGAAGAGGTATAGGGAAGTGGTCAAAGTTTTGATGTATTTTGAAAATGGAACCTAATCCCACAGGTTCCATTTTCAAAATATAGTGCAAAGGTTAGTCATCTCTGGCATGAAAAAAGCCAGAGATGACTAACAGGTGTGGGCCTGGAGAACTAGAAGGAAGAAGCTGTCATTTTACCAAGCTAAGGGAACATTAGGGTGGGCCAGCTTGAAATGGATTGTGATGGAGAGTCTACTTTGGATTTACTGAATTTGAGGTCCTTGTTATGCCTGAGAAATGTCATAAGGGTATCTGAGTATACAGGTTGGAGATTTAAGTTTGGATGCCTTAGGGATCTGGCTGGTGTTTACAGACTGACAAGATCCCCTGGGGAGTGAATTTTGTATGGTGCTGAGCTCTGAGGCCTTTGGAAATTTGGAGGTGGAAATTGGTAGAAATTAGCCTGAGTCAGTGATAGAACACCCTGAGTTGTGAAGGGAAATCAGGAGAATACGGTATCCGGGAAGTCAGATAAAGAAAAAAAAAAAAGTGTTTCAAAACAAAGAGAGCTGGACTTGGTGGTGTATATCTATAATCTCAACTACTTTGGAGGCTTTGGCAGTAGAACCATAAATTCCAAGCCAGCCTCAGCAACTTAGCAAGATTGTGGCCCAAAATTATTTTTATTTGATTGGTTTTCTTGAGACAGAGTCTCAACTGTGTAGTGCAGACTGGTCTTGAACACATTGTATAACCCACGCTGGCCTTGAATTCACAGTGATCTTCATGCCCCAGTCTCATGAATACTGGGATTACAGGTGTGCATCACCACAATGGCTTCAAAAATAATAACAGAGTGTGGGCATGGGAATGTAGCTCAGTGATAGGGCATTTGCCTAGTGCATGTAACACTCCAGGTTTGATACCCAGTATATCAAAGGGGAAACAAGGATGTTGTTGCTCAGTCATGTGAGACCAGGACTGAGAACTGATTATTCTACTCAGCTGAATCCTTATTTCAACAAAAGTAGTTTCAGGGGAGAGATGAAAATGAGAGCTGTGCTAGTAGGTGTGGTAGCACACACCTGTAATCCCAGCACTGGAGACAGGAGGGTGGATATGAGTTCAGGGCCAGTTTGAACTACATAGTAAGACTCTGTCTTAAAACAAACATAAAAAGAAAAAAAAAAGAGAGAGAGAAAATGAGAGCTGTATTAAAAAGGGTTAAAGAAAAACATTCAGAGAGGAATTAGAGCTAACAAATACAAACAACTATTTCAAGAATGTTTTGAAGAAACATAGTTTGGCAGTTAAGACAGTGAGGTTGACAGGATGCTAGAGGCCAGTCTGGGCTACAAAGTGAAACCCTGCCTCAAAAACTTAAAAAAAAAAAAAAAGAAATGAAAAAAAAAATTGATCCGAGCCCATTGGTCCACCCAGTGGCCAGTTTGTTCCTGATTTCTTGACAGGAAAAGGAACAAGTCCAGGAGTAGGATGAGACAGGAGGCACCTAGAATGCAGAGGAAAAAGGAAATTGCTCCTAAATTGTGCCATTGTAGAGCAGCACTTGCACAAACCTACATTTTGTTTTCCTAATTCTGCCTCTGGAAAAAGAGTTCTTGGAGTCTCTTTACCCAAGTACCCCTTGTGGTAAAGGAGGGGAGTGTGCACCAGTGCGTACTTTTTCATTTTCAATTTGGTCCATGGTGCTTGCTTCAACAGCACACATACTATAATAACACATTTGGGGGCCGGGGAGATGGCTCAGTGGAATAGGCACTTCACTGGTAAGCTCAAGGGACTGAGTTCAATCCCCGGTTCCACCAAAAATAATAATAATAATAATAATAATAATAATAACAATAATAATAATAATAATACATTTAGTCCCCCACTGAGTATGGTGCTGCACGCATGTAATCCCAGCACTAGGGAGACTGAGGCAAGAGGATCATTGTGAATTCAAGGCCAGCATGGAGTATATAGTCCAACATCAGCCTGGAATACATAACAAGACCCTGTTTCAACACCAGCACCCAAAAAAACTGGTGCCCCCAATATAACTTTTGGGCTTTATTTTGGTGGTGCTAGGAATTGAACCCACCAACTCCACAGTGATTCTCAGCCCTTTTTATTTTGAAACAGAATGTCACTAACCTGCTAAATTGCCCAGGCTAGGCTTGAATTTTTGATTCTCCTGTCTCAGCCTCCTGGGATTACAAGTTTATGCTACCAGGCCCAGTCTCTTATGAACTTTTGAAGTTTGCTACTGCTTGATAAATAGCTAAGCGAAAGATGTTTTTTATCTTTTTTAGAAATTGAGGTTAAATTCATTTTGGTATACACAGTTCAGTAGCTTAGAGTATATTCTCAGTTTTATTCAACCACTACTTCCCTCTTATTTCAAAATTTCTCAAAATCCCAGGAAAAAAAATCCATATATGCCATTTCATCCACCTCCTACTGCTTCCTGATAACTTGTGGCTTACTTTTTGTCTATGGAGTTGCCTATTCTGGATACACATGTCATATAAAAGGTGTCACATAGGGGCCATCTAGCTCAGTGGTACAGTGCCTGCCTGCTATGCATGAGGCCCTGAGTTCCATTTCCAATACAAAAACAAAAAAGAGGTATCACATAACAGTGACCTTTTGTTTGGGGCTTATTGAACTTGACATAATTTTTTCACGTTTCAGTCCAAGTTTTTGTTTTTGTTTTTTGAGCCAGGGCCTCACAATATAGTTCAGGCTGATCTTACACTTACTGTGTAGCCCAGGTTGAACTCTGGCTTTTGTGATCCTCCTGCCTCAGCTTCCTGAGCGCTGTGATTATAGGGGCGATCTACTACACCCAGCACTGATGCTCTGTGTATCCTGGATGTTAAACTCAGAAACATGTTTTGCAGATATCTTCTCCCATTCTGTATGTTATCTTTTTACATTCTTGATAATGTCCTTTAAGATACATGAAAGAATGTTATTTTGATTAATGAGTTTCCTTCATTGTTTTTGTTGGCTAGGAGACAGCTGCTGTAATCCCTTGAGCATGGGTGCTATTAAAAAAATGGTTGAAGAGAAAATACCTGGAATTTATGTTTTGTCTTTAGAGATTGGGAAGAACATCAAAGAGGTAAGAAGAACTTGGCAGCTCTGTTCATTGGAAAGTTTATTTGCTGTTTCAGAAAATGTACTATCAAGATGCTTCAGCTTGCATTTCCAGTAGCAAAGGAGTCAGTGGACCTGGACCTTCTCTTCCTTCTAGTGCATGTGGGTGTCAGCCTGCAAGAGCTCACTTCTAGGAGATAGATCAGTGGTTGCTTGTAGTCCCATCTTTCACTTCTCTATGGCTCCTTTTGTAGGACATGGAGAATAGCTTCTTCTTGAATGTCAACTCCCAAGTAAGGACAGTGTGTCAGATTCTTGCCAGTGATACTAAACTGCAGCAAGGCTACAACGCTATGGGATTCTCCCAGGGAGGCCAGTTTCTGTAAGTACCAGAATTAATTCACTGCTCTGTCTTATTTTTTGGCAGTACTGGGACTCAAACATAGGGCCTTATGTACTAGGCAAGTGAAGGTTCTGCCACTGAGCCATAATCCTTGTCTGAATCAATCAGGCCAACCTGAAACTCGTGGTCCTCCTTTCTCAGCCTTCCTTGACCCCAGTAGCTGGGATTATAAGCATGTGCCATTGTGCCTGGCCACTGCTCTGAACTCTTGGGATCTTACCCTGTCTTGAAAAGGAAATAATTATGAAATATCCCCATGTAAAAACTTTATGGAACTGAATTTATTTTCTGTGAAAAATGAAGTTTGGGTTTGACCAAAGCAGATGAAAATCCCAGAACTTCCTCTGTATCTTTGGAGAACTGCAATATATTATGTAGCTTAATCTGTGGAGCTGATTTTGGATGACACATTTTCATCTGAGAGTCAGCTGATAACCCCATTTAATTTCTCTAGGAGAGCAGTGGTTCAGAGATGCCCATCACCTCCCATGATCAGTCTGATCACATTTGGGGCACAGCATCAAGGTAACTTTGGCCCTCATACTTTCTCTTTCCCTGTGCCAACCCACATGGTCATATTATTTGTTGTTTGTTTGTGGCAGTCTTGCAGTATAAGGCAGGCTGACCTAGAGTTCACTGTGCAGCCCAGGCTGGCTTCAACAGTGAATCTCTTGCCTCAGCTTCCAAAGTACAGGCATTACAGGTATGCACCACCACACCCAGCCACATGTATGACTACTTTGACTTCTAACAGTATAGTAGCTCTGTTTGCTCATAGGTCAACCATCCTTTAAAAGCTAGCATTGATGGGGACACAGGAGAGACACAACCTCCCAGAATTCTCTAATGGCAGGGGAGTCAGTAATTTGCTGTCTCTTCTCCAGTTTAATGGATAGGATTTTGAGGAGGTCGGCTTTGAGTGGTAGCAGCACCTTAACCAGCAAGGTTTAACAGAGATGCAACCATTGCTAGTTGAAAGCTCTTACTGAGGGTCGATGGTTGCAACTGCATGGCAAGGGGCTGTAGCAGACTTAGGAAAATGTAATGGCTTTCCTTGTTTTCTAACATTGGTGTTGTGCTGTTGAATTTAGGTATGGACAAAAAAATTATGTGTAAATATTTTTTGTCTATACATTTTATAATAGAGACCTTTGAAAACTACCATGTTTTGTGTTTAGACTAAAGCACATATTTTAGGGGAAAGGGTATGTGCTTTGGATAGACTTTATTCTCTATCATCAGGATTTTGTAAGTGTTAGCAGGTATGTCAGGAAACCTGTGTTCACCCAGTTAACTGTCACAAGAAGGCAGTAAATCTTAGATCCTCTTCACAAATGGGGAAACTAAAATATGGCCCATCTTATGAAAATTTTTCAGAGAGTGAATTGAAATAATAGGAAAATACTTTATAAAAGTACTTTATGTTGGTAAAAACAGATTATCATTCATTCAACAAACATTTGTCAAGAGAGAGATCAGTGATTATGATTGTTTTCCTTTTGTTTTGTTTTGTTTTGTTTTTTGAGATCTTGAACTCATTGTGTAGCTCAGGCTGGCTTCCAGCTCCTGCCTCAGCCTACCCTACTGAGTGCTGGGATTATAGATATGCGCCACCACATCTGTCTACCTGGGTGAGGGTAGGATAGAGGGTGGGGACTGTGTAAAAGAGGTTAGACATCTCTGACTTCTGTAAGCCAAGGTCCATGAGAGGAAGAGAGGCAGCCACATGCCATCGTACACAATGGACACTGTAGGGGCATAGTCTCCAGCCACAGATAGCAGCAGGAGCACAGGAGAAAGTGTGTTACATCATTAGATTTTGGTGCTTCTGCAAGAGGTGGAGATTAGGGTCTTGTTCTTGCCCATTTTGTCATAGCACCTTTGTCCCAGCAGATACTTGATATCTGAATATTGATGGATAGGTACTTATCTTTTCCTACCATAGGTGTTTTTGGATTCCCTCGATGCCCAGGAGAGACCTCTCACATCTGTGACTTCATCCGAAAAACACTGAATACTGCAGCTTACTCCAGAGTTGTTCAAGAACGGTGTGTATGTTAGCTATAAGGACCCAGACCACCACTGTGTGAAAACACCATGCTCAGATTCATGCTCACAGTTATTCTAGGAAAAAATGCTAGTGATATTCAAATGACATATTTATTTATTTATTTTAGCAATTGTAAGCAATTTTAAGAGAGCTATATGAAACAAAACTGCATGAGGCAAAACACAAGCAATTATGAGTAATGAACAATAACATATCAACAGTTGAAACATAAAATCTGTTACCATAGCAAGTCTTAATCCAGAATTTATGAAAGGAGAGCAAAGTCATACCTCCACCCAAGTATCTTGGTGGAACCTCCAAATGATATAAGGGAAGTAAAACTTCTGACCTGGACAAGTTCATGTTCTCTAAAACCAAAGAATGAATTTTAGGAACAAATGGAGGTTGAGAGTAGGATATTTATTGGGAAAGAACCCAGAGCGGGTTGCCCAGGAAGCTGTCTCTTCTGGGGACTCTTATAGTGTAAAACCATGAGGTGCTAAGGTGGAGAAAATGGAAACTCGCTTAGGTGGATGTGGGGGTGGGACAAAACTATAGTCAACCAATGGGATTATAAGCACCACTGCTCAAGTAAAATTAAGTCCAAGACCAAATGGGGCAGGGAGTCATGTAGCAGGCAGGCATGAATGTAGAACAGGACCTTATCTGGTAGCCATCCAGTTATAGTTGGCTTACTGATTCTTTTTCACTTTCTTAGAGTGATAATCAAACCTGTATGCTAATCTTTAGGGAGATTAGCATTTGTTTGATCTTTGGTCTTCAGTCTGGCTCACAGCAAGAGCATCCGTCCCTCCCACAGTTGTTAGGTATCTTGCAGATCACATATTTATAGTTGTATCTACATTATCTCCCCAGTTTTAAAATATTGAAACCTAAGAGTGCTCTATACTTTTATTGTGTTCTATTCTATTTCTTACCTATATGGCTCAGAAAAACCTATCCTTCTCTTTCTCTGGATTTCTTTGTTTTGTGGATATAAAAACACAACCCTTAGTAACCAGAATTGTGTTAGTGATGATTAATGTCCAGCCAGTAGGGTTGAGAATCAGCACCTACATACTGACTAAAAGTAAAAGTGGTAGAATGCTTATGTTTATCTTCACTTCTTCTTTAAATGGTTAATAAAGTAATACAAAAAGAATTTAAAAAGTATAAATGCACCAGGGCAAAGAATAGGAGAGGAGTTAAGAGATAAGATGTCAGTGTGTTTTTGAAAGAGAAAAGAAAGTGTGAAAAAATTGTTTTAGCAAAACAGAGGAACTTAAAGCCTTCCCATCAGTAGAGGGCAGCACAGCAAGAAGAAAAAGCAGATCCACCTTCCCCAGCGCCAGGAAGGCTCAGAAATTAGAGCTGCTCAAACATAGTGTGTTTGTTTTGTTTTTGTTTTTGTTTTTTTTTTGGCGGAACCGGGGATTGAACTCACATCCTTGCACTTACTTACCAGGGAAGCACTTATTCCACTGAGCCATCTCCCTAGAGCTGCTAAGATGCAGATGCTCTGGGATGGGGCTAGGAAGATGGCTCAGTGGAATAAGTGCTTCCATGACAAGGGCAAGGGCCTGAGTTCAATCCCTGGTTCCACCAAAAAAAGAAAAAGAAAAAAGAAAAAAATGCTTCAAAAGGTAAGCAGAACTTTGATTAGACTCCTCAGTTACTTGTGTGTATATCTAAATGATTACTTTTCCTTCACCTGCGAAGAAAAGC
>PVKA01055302.1:0-10382 GCA_004027165.1 Ctenomys sociabilis
AACAAAAAATAAAAAATGATACCTTGTCCAAACACTATAAGTACAAATCTTTCTCACTGAATTAAGAGTAAGTAGCTGTATTTCTATCCTATTTTGTATATACAGATACAAAATGTTCCTTAATTTATATCACTTTTTTGTTTAGTTTTGTCAGAGATGGGTATTCCATTACTGTTTAAATTTTCTAGGTGTGTGAATTCAGCAAAATAATCCAATATAATCCACTAGTGCATAATAGTAGTGGGTTATGTGTAGCACTGGCAAAGTCAGAAGTTGTTGACTTGAGCCTTTTACAGCTCAGCATATTAATATGGCTTTACTTTTATACCTGGTTTTTATGTTTTTTCTGCTGGATGGTTAAGACCAAGATAAAGCAAGACCTATGTAACAAGAAATGTAACTCTCTGACAAGGTCAGTCAAATCCCCTCAGGATTTAGCCTGCAACCCTGTACCATGGTTTCTAGATCCTTTGTCAGTGTCAGCCATGTGGATGAGTCATGGCCATTGTTTGACCAATTTGCTCTCTGTGAAAGCCTGAGAGAACATTTTCTATTCATGTGACTCTCCTTAGGCACATTCTACATCATCAATCACATTCCTCTATGGCCCCATAATATCCTTGATCAGAAAATCTGGGACATCACTGAGTTACAGGGTATCACAGAACAGGTTCTCTTATGTCCTGAGTCCTCACTGACCTCATTTTGGCTAGGGCCAAAATTTTGGCTGTCCTTACAACACTTCTTTTTCTCTGCTTTTTGCTCTGCAAACTTAAGTTGTTAACCCTCTAGAAGAGAAGCTTAATCAGACAAATAGTGAGGTTAAGCTCAACTGCCTATGTTCTTTTTTTTCATATTTTTTATTTTAAAGAGTAAAAATGGAGACAAAAGTAAAAACAAACCACAAAAGCAAAGACAGAATAAAAAGAATGTACAACAATACATATGGTACAGAATTTTAAAGCAAAAATGGAAATTAACCATGGTTGGATTGTTATCATCAAATATTTTGCTTAGATTACCAAATATAAGCACACAAGATTGATCATTTAATTAAGTGTTAGCTCTTCTTTTCAATAAGCCTTAATTTTTGTGCTCTTTTTTACTTTTTAAATTTATTTTAAAGTGAGTATAATAATAATTGATAAGACTTTAGAAATGGTACATATTAGAAGAACATGATGAAAGGTATTTAACCATAGTTTGTGTATTTCACATTGCTGTCCTAAACAGTTTCTCAGAAAAGACATTATGACACACAGTCATTTAAAGTGAAAATTTTAAACATTAATTACTATTTTCAAAAAATGATGGAAATTAGTGAAGCAATCATCTCAATTATCCTGTATAATACTTGTATGATTTTTCCCTTCTTTTTTTCCTATCTTTTCTCCGTTTACTCATCTCCATTGTTAATTCTTCATACTCTATTTCTTTCTATTTTACTATATTTATTGTACTTTTCAGATTTTATTATAGGTTCTTACACTAGAGAGACAATATAATATTTATACATGTGGGCCTGATTAATTTCACTTATGAATGTCGCCTATACTTGTACCTATTTAGCTACAAAGGCCTCAAGTTTCTTTTGTTGTAGCTGGTAATACTCCATTGTAAAAAATATCTTTTGTAAGATTTAGCTATGAAAAATTTTGCTGCTATAAAAACGTATAATATATATATATATATATATATATATATATATATATATATATATTAGTGATATGATGTTTTCAGTTTCTTTAAAAGAATATTCAAAAGGGGAATAAGCTGGGTTGAAAGAGATTTCCAATCCTAGTTTATTGAGGAGTCTCCACATTGATTTCCATAGTGGTTTTACCAGTCTACATTCCCAGCAACAGTAGACAAGATTTCCTTTTTAGCCACAGCCTCTCCAGCATTTGTCATTGTTTTATTTGTTTAGGATAGCCATTCTTTCTGGGATGATATGGTATCTCAATGTTGTTTTAATTTGCATTTCTCAAATACCCAGTGTGATGGAACATTTTTCATGTATTTATCTATGATTTGTATTTATTCCTTTGAGAAATGTGTATGCATCTCATATGCCCATTTTTGGTTTGGGTCTTGAAATTTTAAGGGACTCTGAGTGATTGTCAGTTAAGATTTTTTTTTCCAATTTATGGATTTTCTTTTCTTTCTGGTGATTATTTATTTTGATGTGCAGAAACATCTCAATAAGTTGAGATCCCACTTGTTGGTTCTTTGATTTTGTTCATGAACTATCTTTTTACCCCTTGTCCTCAATATTGCTACCTTATTTCTCTTCATGTAAATTTCATGTTTCTTTTTTGATGTTTAGCTCTTTAACTCATTTTGAGTAGTTTAGTGCATAGAGATAGAACTAAATCTAGTTTTAGTTTCTGGCATAGGGAGAGCCATATTTTCAAGCACTATTTGTTAAGAGTCTATCTTTCTTTCAGTGTACAAGCTTGCCCACATTGATAAAGATGAAGTGGTTGAGTGTGTTTGTAGTTGTATCTACATTTATAAACTGTTTTATTGATCCTTGAGTCTGTCTTTTTGGCAGCAACATGCTGATTTTATCACAGTAGTTTAGTAGTGTAATTTCAAGTCAGGGTTTGTAACTCCTCCTGTCTTGCCTTTGTTGACCAGGATTGTCTTTACTATTATAAGTCTTTTCTGGTTCCAAATGAATTTCAAGATTTTTTTCCTACACATATGAGGTATGTTAATGGTATTTTGATAGGGATTGCATTAAATCTGTATAACAATTTTGGGATTATAGCAATTTTCTCAAAGTTGGTTCTTCCTATCCAGGAGCAAGGAATATCTTTCCATTTTCTGAAATTGATTTCAATCTCCTTTTACAGAGTATTGTAATTTTCATTGTATAGATGTTTTATTTCCTTTGTTAGATTAACTCCTCAGCATATCACTTTTTTTGGGTGCTGCTGTGAAGGATTTTGTTTTTTTAATTTCTCCCTCAATGAGTTTGTTGTCTATGTAAAGGAATTCAATTGATTGCTGGGTGTTCACATTTCATTCTGCTACACTAACGCATTTGGTTATTAAATCCACAAGCCTCTTAGTGGAGCTACCTAGTTTATTTAATCTGCCAAAGAACAAGATCTTTGACTCTTTGTAGCCCTTTGGTTGTCTCAGCTGCATTAATTTATGCTCTAATCTTTGTATAATTTCCTCCCATCTTTAGGTTTAAGGCTTGGTTTGCCCTTCTTTTTCTAGAAGTTTGTGGTACAGTATTAGGATATTTATTTGTTCTCATTCTGTTTTCCTAATGTGTGAGTTCAGTGCCATAAATTTTCCTCTGAGAACTGCTTTCATTGCATCCCACATATTTCAGTAAGTTGTGCTGAATACTTGTTGTCTTGTATGCACTGTATAATTTCTTTTTTAATTTCATCTGTAGCACATTGATCGCTGAAGAGGATGTTATTTAATTTCCAAGTGTTTATGTGGTTTATTTTCTCATTAATTTCCAATTTCATTGCATTGTGCTCAGATAGTAATCATGGGATAATTTCTATTTTCTTGCATTGACTTAAGCATGATTTACACAATAGTATGCGGTGCATTTTAGAAAACATCCCATGTGCAGCTGAAAAGAATGCTTATTCAGGTGTTGTTGGGTGGAGCACTGTAAATGTCCACTTAGTTCATTTATTCAAAGGTTTGGTTTAGTTTTGATACATCTTTGCTAATTTTTTGTCTATTTGATCTATCTCTTTGAGATAATGGATTGTTAAGGTCCCCTGTTAAGACAATGTCATTGGTTATTAGATTATGTATGTCCTTTATCATTAGTCTTATGTAGTTGAGTGCTCTCATATTTGGTGTATACATATTTATGACTATTATCTTTTCTACTTGAATTTTTCCCCTCACCAGTACATAGTGACCTTCTTTATTTTGTTTGATCTTTCTTGGTTTGAAATTCAGATTGTGTGCAAACAGAATAACTACCCCTTCTTTTTTTCTGTCTTCCAGGTGCATGGAATACTCTTTTCTATCATTTGAATTCCAAGTTATGAATTTTTTTGAGTTAAAAGTGTTTCTTGTAAATGGTCTATTGTGGGATTTTTCTTCTTAACCCACTCTGCCCATCTATTTAATTTTATTGGTGAATTGAGTCTATTTACGTTCTTGGTTATAACTGATGTGTGATTATCTTTGTCATAGTATTTTCTTGCTGTTGATTCCCTACTTTTCCTGTGTTTAATTCTTCTCCCTATTTGATGGGTATTTTTGTTGTTGTTCTTGGAGTTGTTTTGATTTTGATCCATTTCCAGAGTATCTTTTAGTATTCTTTGTAGGGTTGGTTTGGGATTTATGAATTTCTCAATTATTGTTTGTTATGGAAGTGTTTTACTTCTCCATTAATTTTGAAAGTGAATTTTTCAGGGTATATCAATCTGGTTTCAAAGTAACTTTCTTGTAGGATTTGAAATATTTCACTCCAGCTCTTCTTGACTTCATGGTTTATGTCAAGAAATCAGTTGCGATTGATGGGTTTTCCTTTAAATGCGATCTGATTCTCTTTGCTTCTAGCTTTTAGTTCTTTTGTTGAACTTCTGGGATCTTGATTATTTTATGTCTGAGTGTAAATTTATTTCAGTTGATGTTATTTGGTATTCTACATGCTCCAGCTACTGAATATCAAAATGTTTTCCTATATTTGGTAATTTTTCTGCTATTACTCCTGCCCATATTCTTTTTATGCCATTCATGTTGGTTCCTTCTTTTTCATTGATGCCTATTAGTTTTATGTTTCTCATCTTTGCATTGTCTTATAGCTGTTGTATTATTTCTTGGGTCTTTGTTTTTAAGAAATCTTTTTTTTCCTGGTCACTAGCTGCAAAAATGCCTTCAAGATTTGTAAGTTCTTTGGAGTGTGATTTTGAGTTCATGAATGTTTAATATTCTCTTGAGATTATCTTATTTCTCTACTGATTTTTTAAAGATATGCATGCAATATGAATTAGCCTAAACTGAAGTTTTCAGCTGTCTTCTGGATGCAGCTAACTACTGACCTTTCCTTTGTCCCCAGATCAGGTTGCCTCTGTTTACATGATGTGAGCAATTACAGTATATTTGACCCAGTGTCTACTCCTAGAATGGGCCACAGTATCATGAGGGGACAGGGGTTTTCTGAAGCAGGGGTAGATGCACAAGTTACAGTTTTCTAATTACAGTACAAGTAGCAACACTAATAGTTGGAGCTGAGTACAAACTTTTGTATCTAATGGGTTTATATTTTAAACTGTAAGAGCAAATGTTATAATTGTCTAGCTAAGCAAATATGAAACACTAAACCTCCTGGAACAGAAAGTAGGTGGAAGTCTTGAAAACATAAGGATAGGCAAACATTTCATGAATAAAACGCAAACTGCACAGGAAATACCTGAAAGTATTAACAACTGAGACCTCCATTTATTGAAAAGTTTCTGCATGCCAAAAGAAATTACCAACAAAGTGAAAAGACAATCCACAAATTTGGACAAAATCTTAACTAATAAGCACCCAGACAAAGGTCTTCTTTCTAGAATTTATAGACAACTAAAAAAATAGGACCCCTAAATTTAAAGATGCAATCCAGAAATTGGCATCTGACATGAATACATACTTTGCAGAGTAAGAAATGCAATACTCAAATAAACATGTGAAAGAAATCTCTATATCACTGGCCAATTGAGAAATGCAATTTAAAACAGCATTGAGATACTGCCTCTCCCCAGAAGGAATGGCTATCATAGAGAATTTAACCAATAACAAATGGTGGAGAGGCTGCTGGGTAAAAGAAACCCTTCTCCAGGGCTGGTATGAATGTAAATTGGTGTAAAAAACTATGGAAATCAGTGAGGAGACTCCTACATAAACTAGGAATGGAAATCTCATTCAATCCCACTATACCTCATGTGGGAATTTTCCCAAAAGAACTGAATACATTGTGCCATAGTGATATATGATCACCTGTGTTTATAACAGTACAATTTGTGATAGCCAAATCTTGTAAACAACCAAAATATCCATCACCTGAATAATTGAGGAAATAGATGTGGTGTTTTATATAATGGAGTATTACTCAGATGTAAACAAAAACAAGCTCAAAACCTTTTTCGGTAACAGGTTGCGACGTGAGGATACTCATAAGTGAAATAAACCAGACCCACATGTGTAAATATTGTATTGTATTCCTAGTATGTAACTGTTTTTTAACATTATTTAAGGATTCAAAAGAAGGAATAAAAAATTTAAGGTATAACACAGTTAAATGGAAAGAGAGAATTTAAACATAGAAGAGAGAGAATGAAGAAAAGTTAGGAAATATGATAGTGGCAAAAACATGCATTTGTATAAACAAGATGGTTAAGGTGTGGTCCTAAAAATTTCAGGTTTTTAGAAATAGTGGTTAATGAGTAGAACTCTGACCCTAACTAACTCTATATGCTGATTTCTGTGAACTAAGCAACTACCTTGTGGACAGCAATGAGTAATACTAAAACCAAGCTTAAAATATCTGACATTTTCATCTTCTAAATGTGTACTGCTTCTAATTTATATCCGTTATTGCTATACTTTCTTTAAAGTAAATGTTTGTAAAAAGAAAAAGTATTAAAAGTAAAGGAGAGAAAAAATGTCATAGGATTGCCCTGCTACAATGTTGTACATTCTAAATTTCTGTGTAAAAATATGTAACTGTTTTTTAACATTATATAAGGATTTAAATTTTAGAATATCCATGGTTGTTGGAAACAGCAGTTCCATGTTATGTCTAAGGCTTTTGATTTTCAGACAGATAGTGATGTTAAGCTTAAGTGCCTCTGTCATGGGACAATAATGTCATTAAGCTCTCTTATAGATGTTTAACAGCTAGAGTTTGTAGACCAAAAATTAGAGAAAAAGAAGGGCTATAGTTTGTCCCTAGCCCTTCAACGTCTGTGCGGACTCAGAACATAACAAAACCTCTGCTGTGACATTCTATAACTAAGTGGTGTCACGAGTATTCTGATCAAAGAGATTGTAGGGCCACAGAGGACGGTGATCAGTGATGCATAGTGTGCCTAAGGAGATCACCTAAACAGAAAAATTTCTCTCAGGCTTTCACAGAGAGAAATTTGGTCAAGCAACTGCCGTGACTCATCCAGACGGGATGAGTCCACAGACTCATATCCACAGACAAGATATTTACCTAGAAAGGTGTTTACGTGGTTCCAGGGCAAATTATGAGGAGATCTGACTGACCTTGTCAGATAGCAAAAGTTACATTTTTAGTTATATAGGTCTTACTTTAACTTGGTCTTAACCATCCAGTAGAAAAGTGTATCCACAAGGTATTAAAAATGAAGCTATATTAATATGCTGAACTGTAAAAGGCTCAAGGCAACAACTTGTGCCACTTGCCAGCTGTGCTGATAAGTCACTACTATTCTGGACTATTGGTCTATATTGGGTTGGTTCACTGAATTCAAGAATCTACAAGCTTTTGTCTGACATGAACTATGAAAAGGTCTTTTAAGGACTTCTCCAAAAACTGCTTCTCTAAGTACAGTGGAAGATCCATCTCTAGCACAACAGAAAAGGAGGTACAAATAAAGGACCGTTTTATTTTAAAACATCTATCTATCTATCTATACGTATGTGTGTACACAAAATAGTTAAGATTCATACACAGCTGTTTTCTCTTAGTGCATTCATTGAGAAAAAAGATTTTACTAATATTATTTTAGACAAGATATCATGTATGCATCTTGTCCTATGAATAACTACTATAAATGCAACAATATACAATATATCAATTATTGTGATTATTCTGGTAACTTGTTTTGAAACAGTTTCATTGCTATTTTATTTTTTATCATTAAAATGAATACAAAGTAAAATAAAAAAAACAAATACATTTACAAAAAGAAAGATAAAAAGAAGAAAAACATTGTAAGGAAAACGTGATAGAAAAGAAATCAAATAATGAAAGAATACATAAAGAAGCAGGAGGAAAATATAGCATGCCCCAAAAACCAAAAAAAGAAAGATAAAAATAACACAAAATAGAAAAGGGCAAAAGCAGTTTTAGTAAAAGAAAATATTCTTTTATAATGTATTTAGTACTGGGTCTATAGGGTCTCACTACACAGATTGGACTCATAGTGATTCTCCTGTTTTCAGCCTCCCAAGTGCTGGGATTACAGGTGCGTGCCACCACGCCCAGTCTCAATCACCCTCTCAGCACACCCCAGGGGTGGGGCCAGCATGGAAGAAAATATTCTCGTGCTATTGAGTGGATGGTTCCTTTCAGTAATCTACAGCCTTGGGATTCTGTAAACCATGATTTCCTTTGCCCAGCTTTAGGATCTACATTCCTTGAATTAGACCTTGTCTGCTCATTCTCTCCTAATTGGGGTTATTGGATAACTCATTTTAAGCACTTACTCCCATTGTTAGGTGGAGAAATCAGTCATCCTTCTGTTCGCTACTGGGTTTAGACTACAAAGAGTGCTTCAAATCAGATGTTGGGCTTAATGTTGACAGTCTCATGGTCTAGCTGGTGTCTTGATTTCCAGAGTCTTGACCTTACCCAAGATGAGGCTGTTGGTTAATCATTGACTCTGTTGCCTTCAGCCGTGTTCTGTTGGGGGTGAGAAACACACCAGTTCTCCCCTGCCAGTGCATGGCACCACTCTTCCATTGTGCTAGGCTCTGTCATGTCAGTGTGGGCCTCTTCCTTCCCCCTTATCCCCATAGGGAGCCTCCTCCACTTGGGGCCAGGCACCACTCCCCTCAAAATTATTTAAATTTATTACAACTCAAAGCTTTAGTTAAACTTGGCTTAAATTCTTCATAAATAAATCTTTGGTCACATAATTTTTATTTTCTTTAACATGACTATAATAGTTATAATTTTCTGACCAGAAGTCAACTAACTGTCTTTCTGTTACCATATGCCCTTTGTAATGGGATGTGAACAGGTCTTGATACTTGAAGGCACTTCACATCTCATGGTTTATGAGTCAAATTACTAACAAATATGATCAAGTCAGAGCTGATTTATTTGACAGATACCTGCACAGTAGAAGGCATTGATAATAGCATGTAATAAATTATTTGAATGACTATTAATAAGCTTGCATTAGCCCTAAATAAATCTTTGAAATGTCATATATTTAAAAAATATACAATTGCTCTCTTTGAGCAAGTTAATTTAGGTACATTTCCAAAGCAATTTTTTTTTTCAATAAGTAACCTTAGATTTGTCAAATTTGCTCACTTGTGATAATGGAGTAAATCAGCCCATATAGGTGCAAAACTCTATACGTAGAGAGTTTTGGCCCAGGATTCTTACTCCATGTTTAACTTACTCCATGTTACAACTCTGCCATGTCTCTATGTTGTTTTTATCCGGTGAGATTATGTTTGGAAATTGAGAAATTTATTTTCTAGTTTTATGTGGGCATGCTTTGGAACCTAGAAAAGTGCTTCTGACTAAAATCATAAGCAGCTTTTTCTCTGCTCAAAGTGAAGAAATCTTATATCTCTTAATTTTGTGCTCAAAAGACTGCTGTTGCTCAAGTAGGTGTATAAATATATGCATTCAACAAAGAACAAAAACATGCACAAACAGCATTTCAGGGAAAATTTCAATTCTATAGAAAATGCTACTTCAGTGTTTATTGTGTTTCAATTTTTGTCACTCACATTTCTTATTTGTTGTTGTACTTGCTTAAATTTAATTGATAAGTTAGAATTCTGGTGCTTGGAGATGATCTGATCTAAATATAACTAAAAACTATAAATTTAACTGCAAGAGTTTTTCAATTAAAAATAAAATAATTTTCTTCTACATGTGGTGAGATTTATACCTGTTATTCCATATTTCTGATTGAGGAAGTACACAGATTCTGGCAAACTATTCTTGTTGTCTCAAGTTAAGAAAAATTTTGGACAATTTAGTATTCTACAATATTTACAAAGAATTTTTTGTTACAGTTATTCTTGAATGTAATGCATAATCTTTTTTCATGTAATGTGTAGTCTTGTTCGTAGTACATTAGAACTCACAATATTATTTTAGATAGGAAATTCTACTTTTCACATTAGAACAAATTCCTCAAACAAAATTGCATGGGATCAGGGAGATGGCTCAGTAGAATAAGCACTTGCCTGGCAAGCACAAGGGCCTGAGTTCAATCCCAAGTTCCACAAAAAACAATTGCCTTACAACTGATAATGGTCATCAGAAATTCTCTTTTCAAAATTTTACTGAATGTAATATATATGTGTGTGTGTGTGTATATATATATATATATATATATATATATATATATATATATATATATATATATATATGAATAAGTCAAATTACTACCAAATATGACCAAGTT
>PVKA01055303.1:0-10382 GCA_004027165.1 Ctenomys sociabilis
TAAGATAGAGTCCATCTATTCCAATTTTCTGTAGGACCTTGAACATGAATGAGTGTTGGACTTTGTCAAAGGCTTTCTCTACATCAATTGAGATGATCATGTGGTTTTTAGATTTCAGTCTATTAATATAGTGTATTACATTTATAGATTTTCAAATATTGAACCATCCTTGCATCCCTGGGATGAATCCTACCTGGTCATGGTGTATGATCTTCCTGATGATTCGCTGTATTCTATTTGCCAGGATTTTGTTGAGTATTTTTGCATCTATGTTCATGAGGGAGGTTGGCCTGTAGTTCTCCTTTTTGGTTGTGTCTTTCCCTGGTTTTGGTATGAGTATTATACTTGCCTCCAGAAATGATTTTGGGAGGACATTTTCCTTTTCAACTTCGTGGAAGAGTTTGTGGAGTGTGGGGATTATATCTTCTATAAATTTCTTGTAGAATTCAGCTGTGAATCCATCAGGCCCTGGACTTTTCTTTGTCGGTAGGCTTTTTATTATGTTTTGTATTTTGTTGGCTGTTATCAGCTTATTGAGAGTTGTAATATCTTCTTGATTCAATTTTGGTAATTTGTACCTTTCGACGAATGTGTCCATTTCTTCTGTGTCTTCTATTCTGTGAACGTAAATATTCTCTAAGTAACTATTGATAATCTTCTGAATTTCCACTGGGTCTGTGGTGATTTCACCCTTTTCATTCCTTATCGCTTGTACTTGAATTTTCTTTTGCCTCTTTTTGATGAGGTTGGCAAGAGGCTTATCAACTTTATTTAGTTTTTCAAAGAACCAGCTTTTTGATTTGTGGATTCTTTGAATTGTTTTTTCATCTCAATTGAGTTAATTTCTGCTCTAATCTTTATGATTTCTTCCCTTCTTTGTGCTCTGGGTTTTGTTTGCTCTTCTTTTTCTACTTGTTGGAGGTGCAACATTAAGGTGCTAATTTGTTCCCTTTCCGTTTTCCTAATGTGTGAGTTTATAGCTATTATTTTTCCTCTGCTTTCATCGCATCCCATAAATTCCGGTAAGTTGTACTTGTATTTTCATTGAATTGTAGATATTCTTGAATTTCTTGTTGAATTTCTTCTATGACCCATTGGTTGCTGAGTAATGTGTTGTTCAGTTTCCATGAATTTAGCCGGTTTTTCTGGTTTCTTTTGCCATTTATTTCCAATTTTATTGCATTGTGGTCAGGTAGTATGCATGGGATAATTTCTATTTTCTTGCATATACTTAGGCATGACCTCTGGACTAGTATGTGGTCTATTTTGGAAAATGACCCGTGTGCAGCTGAAAAAAACGTGTATTCAACTGTGGTCGGGTGGCACACTCTGTATATGTCCACCGGGTCCATTTGTTCCAAGCTCTGGTTCAGTTTTCCTACTTCCTTGCTAATTTTTTGTCTGGTTGACTTATCTTTTTGAGATAAGGGTGTGTTAAGATCTCCTGTTAAGATTGTGTTCTTAGACATTAAGTTTTTCATGTCCCTTATGACTTGTCTTATATAGTTGGGTGCTTCTGTGTTTGGTGCATAAATATTTATGAGTGTTACTTCTTGTTCTTGAATTTTTCCCCTGAACAATATATCGTGGCCTTCTTTGTGCCGTTTGATCATTCTTGGTTTGAAGTTGAGACTGTCTGAGAACAGAATTGCTACTCCTGCTTTTTTCTGAGGTGCTGGGGCATGTAGTATTGTTTTCCATCCTTTGAATTTGAGCCTATGAATGTCCCTTTGTGTTACGTGTGTTTCTTGTATACAGAATATTGTTGGATTTTGTTTCCTAATCCACTGTGCCAGTCTATTTCTGTTAATTGGAGAATTGAGTCCGCTTACATTTATGGTTATAATTGTAATGTGCTGACTTATGTTTGTCACGATATTTAGCTGGTGTTGTTCACTCCTTTGTAACCTGTGTTTAATTGACTGTCCTGTTTAGTGGGTTACTTCCATTCTCTTGCAAGGAGTTCTGGTCATTGTGGTCTCTCTCTAGAAGCTCTTTCAGCAGCCTGTGGAGGGATGGCTTTGTCGTCATGAAATTCTTTAGTTGTTCTTTGTGGTGGAAGTATTTCACTTCTCCATCAAACTTGAAAGAGAGTTTTGCAGGGTATAGTAGTCTGGCCTGGAATTTGTTTTCATGTAGGACTTGAAGAACTCTGCTCCATGCTCTCCTTGCCTTCACTGTTTGTGTAGAGAAGTCGGCTGTAATTCTGATGGGTTTTCTTTTGAATGTGAGCTCCTTCTTCTCTCTAGCAGCTTTCAGTATATTATTTTTGTGTTGGATTTCTGCGATCTTAGCTATTATATGTCTCGGTGTGTTTCTACGTGGGTTGAGGTTATTTGGTGTTCCGTATGCTTTGGTGACCTGAATGTTGCATTGTTTCCTCATATTTGGGAGGTTTTCTGCTATTATTTCTTGCCATATTCTTTTTGTGTCATTTGTATTGACTCCTTCATTCTCGTTGATACCAATTATTCTCACATTGTTCATTCTGGCGTCATCCTGCAGGTGATGGATTATTTTTTCCTGCATTCTCGTTGTTTTTTAGAGATCCTTTCTCACCTGTTCAGTAGCTGCTCTGGCATCTTCAAGATCTGAAACTCTGTCTTCGCTTTTACTCAGATGGTTTTGTAGACTCATGATTGCTATTTTTAGTTCATCTATATCTTTTTGACTATGTTTCATGTGTTCTATTTCTTTTCTGTATTGCTCATTCAAGGAATCCATCATATTTCTGATCTTCTCAATTTTTTTTATCCATGTCTTCTTTAGCTGTAGGTATTAATTCTTTTTCTGCTGTGTTTCTTCCAAGTTGGATTTCCTCTGTATATTTCTGGACTTCTTTCGGTATTTCAGATCGTATGACTTCAAAAAGTTCTTTTTTGATTTCAGAACTTATTTCTGCTTTGAGTTCCTCATGGTCTTTCTGCAGTTGTTTCTTTGCTTCAGATGCTGTTAATTCATATATATCAGTTGGAATAGTGCTCTCTGCACTTGTTCTGGATGAGCATCGTTTTTCCACCCAATGTTTCTGGAATTCTTTCTTTATTTCAGATTCTTTGTATTCAAATATTTCTTTTTTCATTTGGGGAATTACTTCTTGTTTTATTTCCTCTATAGCTTCCTGCTGTTGTTCCTTTGCTGCTGTATCTATTACTTCATTCTTTTCAGCTGAGCTAGTGTCCTCTGCCCTTCTGATGGACTCGAGGTCTGGGATTGCATTTTTCCCCTTCTCTTTGTCATTTTGTATAGCACTGATCTTTGACCTTTGGTGTAGAGCTTTGGTGCAGCTATTACCTTAGCTTGTTATGAGATTCAGCTGCCAGCCTATTAAGTTTGAGATTTTCCAGCTTTGCCTATCCTGGGTCTAGCTGTTGTGTTCAGTTCCTTTTTTCTGCAGCTCCTTTGGTTCCCCTCTGTTGGTTCCCGGGGTCAGCCCTCCTGTGTCAGGCAGGTCGTTCCCCAGGTTTGTGGGCCTGGGCTTTGTTGGGTCTTCTGGGCTCACAAAAGAATAGTGGATGATCTTATTCACTGAGTAGGCTGTACTGAGCCGGCCAGCTTGTGCTGGGTCCGGGTCTACAGGCCGTAGCCCGAGAAGGCTGGGAAAAGTCCCTCTGGTAAAGTGGGTCTGGAGCCCTCACTCACTGGCTGGGCTGTGCTGGGTTTCGGTCCATAGTGTTTGACCGTGGATTGCTGAGAAATGTCCCTCCAGCGTGGCAGGCTTGGAGTTCTCACTCCAGGCCTACCTGCACTGTGTTTGGGCCTGTAGGGTGGGACCGGTAATCACCTGGAAATCTTTCTCTGGGACAGGGTGCCTGGAGCTGCCACCGGGCCCCGGGGGGTGGCGGGCAGGTAATCCCTGGGAAATGTATCTCAGGCACAACAGGCCTGGAGTTCTACACTCACTGACCTTTGATGCCCAGAGAATCGGGCAAATTCCCACTCAATCAGAATTCAGCAGTGAATACTTATTAAAGGGGCTTTAGGTCAGGGGATCCGGGGAGGTGTTGGTGAGTAGGTCCTGATGTTTCAGGGCAGTCACTGGCTTGGAGGTGTTGGGGACAGGGATCTGTGTAGCACACGTGGGAAGAAGCCAAAGGCTCTCCCTCAGACTCACCACACTCTCACTAATCTGGGAAGCCTGGTGAGTCCTGTAAATTCGCTCTCCCTGGGAGAGCTTGGCATGGGATCCAGGAGGCTGCTGGAGTCAGCCACTGTGTCAGACTGGTCTCTGGCTGGGCCGGCGTGGGCAGGATGGAGGAGTATGGCGGAGTTGGCCGTACTGTCTCTGGCAGGTCTCAGGGGCTGGGCTGGTGCGGGCGGGATGGAGTAGGATGGCCCAGTGGGCCGCGCTGCCTCTGGCCGGTCTCAGGGGCTGGGCGGGTGCGGGCGTGATGGAGGATCGATGGTGTATAATCTTGTGGATAATTTGTTGCTTTATGTTTGTCGGTATCTTATTCACAATTTTTGCCTCTATTTTCTTTTATATATTAGCCTATTGTTCTCGCTTTTGGTTGGATCCTTTTCTAGTCAGATTTCAGGGTAATGTTTGCTTTCAGGAATGAGTTCGGGAGGATTGCTTCACAAAGTGTAGTAGCATGAGATCTTCTCTAAATTTGTTGTAGAATTCAGCAGTGAATACTTATTAAAAGAATAGTCCAAAAGGAAGCAATAGCAGTCTTAAATATATATGCACCAAATTCCAGTGTACTCAACTATATGAAACAACAATTAACAGATATACAAATGAAATAAGCACTAGTACAATTTTAATTAGGACAGCAATACCCCACTGTGACAAATACATAAATCACCTAAATAAATCTTCAAGGAAATAGCAAAGCTGAACCAAACTTTGGAATAAAAGGACTTAGTAAGTATCTATGGGGTGGGATATCATGCAAAAGGAGAATACATATACTTCTTAGCTAGATATAGCATTTTTCCCCAAAAGACCACACATTAGCTCATAGAACACACTTAAGTAGCTGCATATGCATTGTGAGATCATTATTAATGAAGTTGGAAATCAATGGCAAAATCCCCACAAAAACTTCATAGACACATGGAAATTAAATATCTTTCTGAACAAGCAGTGGATCACAGATAAAACTAATGTAGAATTTAGGCTGTTATACAATTAAAGGATAATGCCAGTATAACACACCAGAATATAAGATTACAATGAGAGTATCCCTATAGGAAATATTTGTTGTAGTGAACACCTGCATCAGAAAAACAGAATGAGCTCATATAAATAACCTAATGACGAATCTCAAGCTTTCAGAAGGAGAATTGCAAGTTAAAGCCAAATTGCATAAGAGGGAGAAACTTATGAAGATCAGAGCAGAATTTAATGCAATTGCAATTAAGAAATAATACAAAAACATAAACAAACTGAAGAGTTGGTTCTTTGAAGTAGTAAGTGAAATATATAAAACATAGATAAGCCAAACTTATCAGAAACAGGAAACAAAAGATGCAAATTCGTGAAAGTAAGAATGAAAAGGGGGAAATAACAAATGTATAATGCAGAAATTCAGAAAGTCATCAATACTTTGAAAACTTGTACTCCAATAATGTGGAAAATGCAGAAGAAATGGGTAGATTCTCAATTTTAGATATATGTGAGTTACCAAAGCTAAATATATAACATATAAATATTTGAAACAACCCAATATCAGCCAATGAAAATGAAGAAATTAGTAAATAAATTACCAAAAAATGCCTAAGAGTAAATAATAATACAAAATAATAATTCATAATAATAATAAATACATTTACATTCTTGGATGACACAAGAGACTACATACTTGAGAATTTTAACGTGCATTTTCGTGAGCTAAAATATAATTCCTTTCCTCCTGAATGTGTATATCAACATTTCACTTTCACTATTGAATGTATGGAGAGATGCTGAGGCAATTTTAATGCTTGCAGCTGATATGCTCTAAAAAAGTCAGAATAATAGTAATGTCACCAGCAGAGATACCATTGTATTCGTTCTTGTACCTGTTTAAGCCAATTGAACATGTTATTATTACTTTGTAGTGTAATTTTAGTGTTATGACAACCAATAGAACATAAGTACTACAAAAATACTGTTTCTAAGAAATTCTATTAAATGAAGAGTGTAGAATTAATAAAATCAGGGAGACAAAGATATAGAAAAGGTTGATAAAAACATTATGATGTACAATATGATAATATATTGATAAATGGCATGAAGCAAATTAAGTACAGAGGAAGTGTAAATTATCAAAGGTAACTAAATAACAAAATAACAGTTTATTGACTATGATCACGCATTATTTCAAAGCTCCCATTAGGGACAACATGGACCTGGCTAGTTTTATAACTATACCCAAGGTAATTTTGAGTACAGAAGAAGTAATGGAACTCACATAATTTTATCATGAATGTAGCCAGAGTATCCAATTAGAGAAGAAAAATGTGGAAGGAAAATTTTATCTCATTTTTTTACTTTATTTTCTTCACTGATAACAATGCCAAGTTTAATGGTTTTTGAGAAGAATCATTGATATTAATGCCACAGATATTGCTAGTCATGTTTGACAGCAGCTAGAAAATTCTTTTTTTAAATAATTTTACTCAGAAACAAATAATAATGAGAACGTTTCAAAATAGCTTAGTAGGACAGTTTCAATAATAAATACATTGCATATTGATGTCTTAGTGCTTATTCGTTGTACAAGATGCAGATATGAGATCCTGTCCACGAACACTATTAGAACAAATCTTTCTATTCATTGAATTAATATATAATGTATTATATTACACAGATAAAATGTAGCTGTATATCTATCCTAAATTAATATTAATATCCTAAATATTAATTTAGGATAGATATACAGCTACATTAAGGGAATCTACACATACAAAATGGTCATTCATTTGTATACCATTTTTGTATAGTTTTGTCAGGGAAGGGTATTCCATTGTGATTTAAGTATTGTAGGTACAGGAATTCAACAAAATATTCCATTATAATCCAGTAGTCCATAATAGGAGTGGGTTATCCATAGGACTGGCAATGTCAGAACAGTTGACTTGAGCCTTTTGCAGGTCAGACTATTAATATGGCTTTATTTTTATATCTAATTTTTATACTTTTCTGCTGGATGGTTAAGACCAAAGTAAAGGTAAACCTATACAACAATAAGTGTAACTTCTGTCTATGATGTCAGTCAAGTCTCCTCAGGATTTATCTTGAAACCCTGTACCACACTTTGTAGATCCTAAGTCATCGTCTGCTATGTGGATGAATCACAGCCATTGCTTGACCAGTTTACTCTGAGGTGAAAGACTGAGAGAATGTTTTCTCTCCATGAGACTCTCCTTAAGCACACTCTACATCGTCGATCACATTCCTCTGTGGCCACATAATCTTCATGATCAGAAAATATGGGATACAACTGAGTTACATGATGTTACAGTATAGGTTCTGCTATGTCCTGAATCTCCACTAAACTTTAGAGGCTAGGGCCAAAATCCTGGCTGTCCTTGCAGCCCCTCTTTTTCTCTAACTTTTGGTCTGAAAACTTAAGTTGTTAACCCTCCAGAAGAGAAGCTTATTATTACACTACAACATATGCAGTTGGGTTTAACCTAACTATCTGTCTGAATATCAAACATCTTATGGATAACATGGAACAGGTATTTTACATCAAGTATTGGTAGGTTTAACTTTGACTCTATTCAGAACATGAAGAAAAAAAATAAAATCAATAACAATACTAAAAATATGAATGAACAAATTCATATTTTTACACAGAGATTTAGAATTCTAATCATATACACCATGGTAGCAGGACACTCCTGTGACATTTTGTTATTGTCTCTTTTTTCCTTTATTACCCTTTTTTTTAAAAAAAGAATCACTTGAGAGAGAGTATGGCAATAATTGTTATGTCATGACAAGCAGTACACATTTAGAAGACCAGAATGACGAGCATTCCAAGCATGACCATTTACTACACATTGCTGACTTCAGTGCAGTTGCTTGGTTCACAGACACCAGCACAGTCACGGTGAGGATCCTACCAATTATCTTCTAGTTTCAAAAACCTGCTGATGTTTCTCAGGATCATTGCTTTACCCACTTTGTGCATATAAATGTATAGTTTTGCCCTGTCACGTTTCATAGCTTTTCTCCTTGCCCTCTCTTCGTTGTCTAATCCTGAAGTTCTTGCTTTCCTTTTATTTTTTTTAAAAACTTCATTTTTTAGTTTTTATTTTACTCTTGTTTTATTGAAGTACAAATATCGATGAGATAGTTTAAAGATATCTTGACAAGATGGATTTCATAATTTAATACATTGCAAACTGTTTTCATAATGTTTCGGTATCACAAAAGGTGTATACATGATATTATACTTACAGACATTATTATACTGTATGTCTCTTATCAGTAAATTAATGTACTGTAGCTGTTTGCGTATCTTATTTTTTATACCTAAATTACATCAAAGATTCAATAATTAATACTTTACACCTTATTATTTTCCTAGCGGTTGTACATAGTACTAGAAGCTGACATAATATCCCGTCCAACCACCAATAGTGCAAATCTTGCCCCTCATAGAATTATGTAGAAGCACTGCGTTATCAATCCCAGGTGTACTGTCCATACACACACATCATGATTCTTCCATTCTATACCCCTTCCTTGCTCTACATTCAACTAACTTAGGTACTTGAACTCAACAACACAATCCAACACAGTCCAGCATTCCACAACAATAGTGAGTTATCTGAAGATGTTGTCGACCATAGCCATTTACAGCTCAACTTAATATTATGGTCCCGCGATGTATACTTCATTTTTATACTTTTCTGCTGGATGGTTAAGACCTAGATAGAGCAAGACTTATATACCAACACATGTACTTTATATTACTTATGAGGTCAGTGAAGTCCTCTCAGGGTTTTTCTTGTAGTCCTGTATATTATTCTGTAGATCCTTTGTCTGTGTCATCCATGTGGATGAGTCACAGCCAATGCTTGACCAGTTTGCTCTCTGTCAAAGCCTGAGAGAAAGTTATCTCTCCATGTGATTCTCCCCAAGCACACTATAGAACTTTGATCTCTTTCCGCTGTGGCTCCATAATCTCCTTGCTTTCCTTTTAATTGTGTTCTACCTTGCTATTTGTAGTTCCTCTTATGAGTTCTTATACTAGGGAGAATAAATGATATTTACACATGTGTGTCTGGTTTATTTCACTTATGAGTATATGTTCAAGTGGCATCCACTCAAATATAAATGCTTCAAGTTTATCATTCGTTATAACTGAGTAATAGTCCCTTGTATAAAAATACCCCATATTTTTATGCATTCCTCAGATGATGGGCATTGTGCTGCAATGAACATAGGTACACATATATCACTGTGATATGATGTTTTTCAGTACCTCAGGGAAAATTTACAGTAGGGAGATAGCTGATTTGAATGGAATTTCCAGTCCTACTTTTTTCATTTATTATTTATTTTATTGAAGTACAAATATCAATCAGACAGTTTCAAGACATAATAAAAATACAGATTTGATAAATTAATGCATTGCAAACTGTTTTCATAATGTTTTGGTATCATACAAGGTGCATACATGATATTATATTTACAGATATTATTTTAGCAGATGTCTCTTTTCAGTAAATTAAGAGTGTAGCTGCTTACTTATCTTCTTTTTTATACCTGAATTATATTAAAAATTCAATAATTATTTTCCTAGTGGATGACTGTAGTACTAGAAGCCGACATAATATCCTATCCAACCACCATTAGTGCAGATCTTGCCTCTCATAGAATTATGCAGAAGCACAGCGTTATCTATCCCAACTGTACTGTCTATACACACACATCATGATTTTTTCTTTCTATACCCCTTCCTTTGCCTACACCTGTCAAAGGTGAGCACTCCATTGTCATTCAACTAACTTAGGTACTTGAACTCGACACCACAATCCATCATAGTCCAGCATTCCATAACAATAGTGAGTTATTCAAAGAAGTTGTTGACCATAGCCATTTACAGCTCAACTTAATATTATGGCCTCGCGATGTATACTTCATTTTTATACTTTTCTGTTGGATGGTTAAGACCTACATAGATCAAGATTTATATACCCGACACCACAATCCAACACAGTCCAGCATTCTGCAACTATAGGGAGTTATTCAAAGAAATTGTCGACCATATCCATTTACAGCTCAGCTTAATATTATGGGCTCACGATGTATACTTCATTTTTATACATTTATGCTTTTCTGCTGGATGGTTAAGACCTAGGTAGATCCAAACTTATATACCAACACATGCACTTTATATTTCCTATGTGGTCATTGAAGTCTTCTCAGGGTTTAT
>PVKA01055304.1:0-10373 GCA_004027165.1 Ctenomys sociabilis
GATGTACAGCTACTTGCTCTTAGTTCAGTGAGAAGAAATTTTTGAACTAATTGTGTTTAGATACCATGTCTGCATCTTGTACTATGAATAACTACTATAATAGGCAATGTATTAATTATTGTAACTGTCATACTAACCTGTTCTGAAATTGTCCCATTGCTGCTTCTTTCTCAATAAAATTAATTTAAAAAAAGAAAGAAAAAAGAAAAACTAAGAAAACCAAATGAAAAAGGAAGGCTTTGATCAGTTTTTCAGAAGAACAATGAGATATAATATTTTAAAGTATGGACCTTGCACTGGATGTGGTTCTAGTCATCAGGATTCAATCACCTGCAAACTATTCTGGAGATAATATTCCAGAGGGGAAGACTCATCGCTAATAGATAACAAATTCATCAACCCAATCACTATAGGTTTACAAAAAAAAAAAAAAAAAAAAAAAAAAAAAAAAAAAAAAAATATATATATATATATATATATATATATGTGATATATATATAATATATATATGTGATATATATGTGTGATACATATATATTATATGATAGTTACACAGCTAAGTCATAGGAGAGGAATAGGCTGAAACCATCTGTGATAATGATGACAAAAATGACAGAAAGCTCTTTTTGTTTTATGGACAGAAAAAGATTTTCTAACCAGGAGACTTTTGATCTGAGTCCCTGCATGAAGAACTGAACCATGCAAAAATGGACTTTCTAGGCAGAGAAAATAGCCAACACAAGATCTGTGGTCTGTATGGTGGGGGTCTGGAGTGAAGTGTGTGCGCTACAGGGGAGAAGAGGATGCAAGTATGTGGAGAGGACTTCAAGTTCCAGAGTGATCTGGACTTCATTCTGAACAGTGTTAGAAGCCTCTGCAGAATTTGAGCAGAGGTGATCAATACCTTCTGAAGGATGCCCTACTACTGTTTGAGGAAGGCTCTGAGAGATGGGTAAATGGAAGCTCCTTAGCCCAGCATGCTTGCTATTGACTTTCAATTTGCTCATATCATTCAACAAGTTAGTTGCTTATTGATAGAGTTTGAGTACCACAGGGCTTATGTTATTGGGCTCTATTTATGTGGAAAGTGACTATAACTGTACAGGTTGAGAATCCTTAATTTAAAAACCTAAAATACTAAATCTTCTGATTTCCCAAACTTTTAGCACCACTGACATACAACAGGAAAATTTCACACTTGACCTAATGTGACAGATCACAGTCAAAACACAGGTGCACTAATAATATTGTATAAAATTACCTTCAGACTCTGAAAATAGGATATATGTAAAATGTAAATGAATATTATGTGTAAAACATAAACGAATTTCATGTTTAGTCTCAGATCTTAACTCCAAGATATCTCATTATATATATATATATATATATATATATATATATATATATATATATATTACTGCAAAACCTGAAAAAAATCCAAGATCTTAAAAAAGACTGTCATCCTATTTCAAATAAGAAATATGGTGCTTAGTTTGTAATACATTATGAAAGTAGAGCTCCAAACTTTCAGTGAGCAACTAAGGAAGAGATGAACAATGACTCTCAGGTTTCGCAGCAATTCAATATTGGAGAAAGAGGACTAGTTCATACGTAGAAAGGGGAATAAGGGAATGAAGAGGGCCAGCGAGATAGTTCGGTGGACTAAGCACCTGCTTAGGTAAGTGCACGGATGGGGGCTCGATTCTGGACACCACATGCTGTGCTTGCCCCACCCCAGGAGCACTGAGTTGGCCATCGAGACCAGGAGTGGTGGCACACATCTATAATCCCATCACAGAGGAGGCTAAAAACAGGAGGATTGCTGTTGGTCTGAGCTATAGTGAGACCCTATACCAAATACATTTTTTAAAAAGAGGAGGAGGGAGGACAAAAAGGGAGTTGAGACCAAAAGTTATAAAACTCTTATTTTTTCTGAAGTAATTTTGATTTTATTTGATAGATAATGAATTTCAAAGCATATTATTTTTTATTTTGTTTTAAATAAATTTTTATTGCATGGTAATTAATACAAAAACCTAGTTTTCCTTGAACTACCCCTACTCAGAATAGCCTATGCTTACCTATTATGCTGCTGTTCCTATCTTTGGACTTCTATTTTGTAAGAGAAGTCCAATGAATAAAGAAGCATGTGTACAAGCAGAGGAGATTGCTAAAGTGTATATCTACCCCTTTTACATACAGTACTTGTGGGGCCTCATGGATATCAACTTTCAGAAGGTTTGTGAAGCATAGGAGGTTAGAGAGAAACAAGAGGAGTACAAATTAATTGTGTGTGGAATTCTTACAAGTTGGTATTATATGCGCATATCAAAAAAGAGAATGTAAGTCTATATTTTTCTACTATTGATAGATATTGCAGCAGCTTCACTTTAGGACTATTATGAATAATACTATAATGAATTTTATTTATATAACCTTGAGTATATACATTTACCTATATGTGTTGAGTATTTGTCTATGAATTGAATTGTCAGGTCACATGACATGTGTATGACATTCTAGTTAGACAATAAACAATCTTTCAAAGGAATGATAATAAATTATTTTTCTGCCAGAATTTAAATACTTCTGCCAGATCATAAACATTTTAATTATTCAATGTATTTCCCAGCAGAGGTATTGTTTGGAGTTTTAAAATATTAGCCACTGGTGGATATGTGGTAATATTGTATTAAAGGCTTGTAGATCCTTAGTCTCTAAAAAGATTCAGTGTTTTTATTTTTCAGATATTTATTGGGTCACTTGTAGATTCTCTTTTGTAAGTATGTTTTAAAGTCTTTTGCACATTTTTCCATTATATTTGCCTCTTTTGCTAATTATTTAGCAAAACTTTGTTAACGGTAGAAATCCTTTATATATTTCATACTATCTTGTTAGATAGATGTATTCATATAACTTGAGTTTTCACTTATTTAATTTTCATAAGTGTAATTGGTTTGATTTATTAATATTTTGCTTTTCACATAAAGACTTTGTGTTGGCTCTTTTAGCTTTCACATTTATTTCCATGTTCCCTATAAAATAATTTTTACATTTTATATGAGAGAGATGTCAGCAGTTCAGTTTTTCCACATGAATATCCAATTAATTCAGACATATTTCTGAAAAAATACTTTCTCTACTGCACTAAAACATTATCTGTTTTATGAACTAAAGGACTGTACATACATGGATCCATTTTTGGAATCTGTTACCTTTATACTTTCTCAAAGAACTCTCATACCAATTTCTCATTGTTTTGCAATTTTTTTCTCTATTAAAAAGACTATGTGTCTGTTCTTTTAAAGTATTACACAATCTGAATACCTACTTGATCTCTTGCAGTATAAATAACTTATAATACATATTAATATCTAGTATTATACATCCTCAACGTTGCCACTCTCTCTGATTGTCCTGCCTATTTCTGGCCTTTGTAAAAAATTTTTATAAGCACATAAAATTGTTATTATGGCATCTTAAGGGCCTTACAATGCATAGATGACAGTAGTCTGACAGATTCACTTGTAAGGAGACAAACATGAAAATGAATGGTAATAATGATCTACTACTTCCATAATATTAAAAGTAAAATTTAAAACAGATCTAAGAATGTGACAAAAGTGAAATCAGAGGGGAATTATACCTCACTGCAAGATTTAAGACCAAGATAACTGAAAAAATGTTGAAAACATTAACTGAAATTGGAAAGAAAAGAACAAGAGCTGGTTTGTGGAAGGTGAGGTGGGGTAAGAAGACTTCAACAGAAAACAGGTAGAATTTAAAAGACTTTTTGAAACAAACAAACATATCTGCAAGTGTCCAGCATGGAGTTGCGAATGACTGTTTGAAATGTAAGAGAGGTCAAAGCTGCAGGTGAAGAACTGGGATTATGTGTCTATATTTTGATGTATCATGAACATGAATTATAAAGAAGGCTACATCGAGAGAGGATGTGGGGAAAAGCATAGTTGAAAATGAAGACTAAAAATGAGACCAAAAATAGAGACAAAGAATGGCAGAGAAAAATGGGAAAAAGCAAGGAGAAAGAAAGAGAAAATGCATAATTTAAACATGGGCTCATAAGAAGGAGGTAGCTGTGTATTTACTTCTAGGTCAAACCTACTTGTAGGTTGAAACTTTACTCTAGGCAATTATCCTGGTGAGTCGTTGATGTGGCAATGTGGCAGAGTACCTGAAACCCTCCCTCTGTCCTGCCACCCTCTGCTGTCGCTGCCTCCTTCCCAGCAGGTCAGTCTGCTATCCCTAACTCATGGGGGAAGACATGTTGGGTTGCTGGGTTTCATGTGAAAGCTTGTGCATCTGAAGTGACAACAGAAACAGGTGGGTACTAATTCCTGGTATTGTCAGAGAATTCTTGTAAGGAATGAATGTTTAAGCTGATCAGAAATCAGAAAAAACATTGTACACTGTGATTAAATTTAAGACAACACAGATCCTTCACTCCATTTAAACGTTTTACTATATTATTTATCTTCTATTACATTTTAACCAAATTTTGGAAAGTTGGTGATTTACGAACTAAGAGCAGTAAATGTTACCAGGTCCTGCAGACAAGGTTAATTTACACCCTGGAAGCCAGGTGGGGTATTAACCACATTCAGGTTACACTTTGGTGATTTGAAAAGCACTTGTTTTATACACCTGGAGCTTAAAAAAGACTTCCAAAAGTAGAGTAAACTATTAAGTATAGAGAAAATAAAACAGTTGAGTTGTTGTTTTCTTTCTTTCTTTAATTCTGTATTTAGGGGCAGGGTCTACAGGGTCTCAGTAAGTAGATGTGACTCTTAGTGATTCTGGTGCAAAATGTGGTATTTGGCATTGAGCCACATTGAGCCACGGTCCCTGCACTCTTTGCCTAAGCTTGCCTAAGCAGATGCTTTAGCCTGCTGAGCTATCCCGCTGGCCCTAGACTCACTTTTATAATAAATCCCTTCCTATGGTAACAACTTATCTTCCCAAAGACAATACATTCATGAGGGCAGAGCCCATGCCCTAATCACCTGTGAAGGTCCCACCTCTCAGTTGGGAGGTACCCACCTCTGTTGCCTCGGGAACTAAGTTTTAACACATGAACTCAGAGTGGGGGCCCGGAGAAACTATAAAACATACATATATCTAATTATTGAGTCACTACTTTGAGGATAAAAATATGCAATATAATAACCATTGTTAATTTCCTATCATCCTGGATTGAAATTTTTGTCTTTAGAATTAAAAAGAAGTGGCTTAACTGAAAAGGGCACTCTTTACTTGGATATTAGGGTACAAACTTAAGCCAACAAAGAAGCACCCAGGCAATACTATTTTCCTCTTCATTTTTCTTAGTAATAATTGTTAATAATACTGAGAGAACACATCAATTTACAGTGACACACAATTTCCAGTAGTCCAGAGACATTAAACTGTGTAACTGATCGTTTAATTACTAGAGAATCATCTAATAAGACAGTCATCATGGCATTCAATATCCAAGGCATTTCTACTGCTTGATAGTTTCAAGTACAAAAAAAATTGGAGTACAGCTATTAAAAGTATATTGCCAAAACAAAATAAAATCATTTGGCCAAATTAATAAAGCTAGAAATGAGTTTCAATTGACATATTCCTGATTCCCCTGGTTTAAGAGAATTTTCAACATTATAGCTTAAAAAGTATACCTTATTATGACTGATGTACATTGAAATAATAGGAAAGAGTTAAGCACATATAATATTTGCTTTCATAGTTATTTAAAATATAATTGGGGATGTGTAGGAAAAATTCTTAATAAAGTTTTATATAGTCATTGTGACTATCAAAAGTATTTCAGACATCAAAACTTAAAAACTGTCTCAAACACAACCTAAAATACCTTTTGGGGAAGAATCCCAAAATCTTGACTTTCAAGCCAGAAAATTGATCTTTAAGAAATTCACAGCCCAATTAGCATCACTCATATCTTTATAAAGTTTTTCTTTTGTATTTTTAGGAATCTAGCAGCTTGAGTCAAATGAAAATTAAAATTAGAAGGTTGAATTCAGTGCTGTACTTGAATATTATTTAAATTCGCTAAGTTCAGATTTATATTTATTTACTTGAAAACTTCTAAATACAATCCTTATAATATCCTCACACCTTCAAATAAGCTATGAAAATCACAAATCCTATAACTATGAAGTTTTTTCTAAAGTGATACGCTGGAATTAGCACTACACTTTTTGAATAAAATACCAAACAGGTTCTAGGAACGCCTCCAATTTTCTTGGCTAAGGAAACACAGCTGAAGCTGTGTCTCTCATGGTGCTAAGTAGCAATTTCTTAGGCAGCAAAAGAACAAGTTCCAGTCAAAGGCAGGGGAGTCATCCCATGCTGAGCATGCTGTGAAGTTTTTTGCTCCACTAATCTTTTTGACTTGAGAAATTACTGTCACACTAAAATTTGTCCTGCTCTCTTATAGATCACAAACATACACTACATTTTCAAATAGAGCATTTTCCACTGGAATTGTTTTAGTCCTCATTAATTATTAAAAGCAAATATGAATGTGAAAGACCTTAATGTAATAACACAACGCTTAGTATGCATTGTATACTTTCTACATGCTGTGAAAAGTTACAACACTCAACTGACATTGTTTCATGTAATTCTCACCTATTGTATGAGTTATGCTCTACATTTCATCACATCTCTGAGCCCATTGGCTTATGAATTATTAAAATACACGAATGAAAAGGGAGGATTGCTATCAGATAAACTATATAAAGTTTTATTGTCACTTTTAATTTTTATTTTATACTTATTGAAGGAGTTCTCATGTCATACTAGCCTGTCCCACAACTTTGCAATTTTTTTCACCTCTTTCAAAGGAATTTAGAATATCTACCTTCAGTTCTATAACTTGGTTGATAAGGATTCCTTTTGCTGAAGTACAGTAGCAAAATGTAATGCAGTATCAGCTACTTATGAATTTTTTCCATTACATGCCATAAAACTGTTTTTTCCTTTGTGAGAAAATCTGGCATGATGATCTTTCTGCCAATAATAAATATTTATTCCACAAACAACAAATTGAAGCCCACTGCTCTGCCTTTGCATATACAATAACTTCTTGTCTTAAACCAAAATGTACTATAAATCTCTCTGAATCTGATTTAAACGGCAAATTAACTCAGTGTGTGCAGTGACACCGATTCCTATAACTCAGATGAGGTGAAGACAACAGGGAACAGTAATGACCAAATGTGTTTGGGCTCAGGCAGTACAAACAGAACCACAGCTGCTGTGTGTCCAGTAGTAATAGCCAAATGCTATTGTTTGAGTGTTCTCACTTCTGACATGGCATAATGTGAAGTATGCTGTGACTTAACATCTAGGAAATATAGCTTGTTCAAAACACCATACAGTTGTTAAAAGGCCACACCAAAACTGTCATCCAAGAAAGCTAACTTTGGGCTATACTCTCTGAATTGCTGCATTATATTAAATTTGTGGATTTTTTTAAAAAACATGCATTAACTTTGCCATAAAAAACTATATTTGGAATTTATCATAGATCTATGGCTTTAACATTACACCTTTTGCTGTTGTGTTCTGTTTTTATTTATTAGAGGCACCAGTCTTTTCCTCTGTAAAAAGAGACATTTCCAAACCAGAGACTTTCTGATCTAAATTAGACAGCAGAAAATTAGGAAGAAGAGATAAAAATAAACAAAAAGATTATGAGAAGTTAATGATGGTTTCAATTAAAATTCATAATGTTCTCAACTGCCACTTCCTATGCATTTCTGTTTCTTCCAAAATTTTGGAGGCATATGAAGCAGAGAGCATGTTTCCTTTGTTAAAAGTGAAGAACCTAAGAGGTATACCATTTATGCATAGTTAGTAAGATCATGAGATAGTTCTAGCTCTGTATTCAGGATACAGTGTATTCCAAAGAATTATAATGTTGTTGCTACATTTGATAAATGAGTGAGTACAAACATTTTATCTTATCACATTGAGAAGTCTCTCTTGCAAAAAGAAAATATAGCCAAGCACTAGATCTCAGTTATTTACCATGAACTTATGGAGGACACAGTAAGCAAGAATACTTAGGAACATGTGTGTGAGGGCTGGCCTGTCCTTATTCACACTGGCTATACCACTAAACAGCTCTGTGCATTTGCTTAGGCTATTTAATCTCTCCACCCCCTGGTTTCCTTCCTTATCTGTAAAGTGGTGATAATAACAGTAACAAATTTATGGTCATAAACAAAATAAAGAGTTAAATTTTCAATAAAATATAGCAACTAAAAAGAATTTTTTTACAATAGATATAATAAGTAGAGAAATTCAGAGAAAGAAAGAGCTCAATTGACCACCAGCTCACCTTCAGTATCTATATTCTAGTGTGCCCCCAAAGGGTTATCAATTCCCAGACAGTCTTTTGCTCACTGAATACTTCTATTCAGATTTCAGAAATGTACCACATCTTTTCCATAGCCCCATATGATTTGTTTATGTGCCTCAGCAAGTACATCTGATAAATACTCATCTCTTTCCTTAAGCACAGACTTCTTTGTATTTGTGAGACATAGCAAGCGAATGGATGCCCTTTGAATTTTTGCTTTCATTATTTCTCTTTAGAATCAAATAGATACCACCCCATTTCAGGATTTTTAAACCACATTTCTATGACGGAAGAACATAAAAAGTAATATCTTATTCATTATGATTTTACAGTGCTCCAAAAAAGTAATGGTGAAGAAACATTGCGGTAAGATATTTTAATTCACCAAGATGTTTATTTTTGAGGCTTAATATATGTCCCACAGGCCCTGCACAATACATGCTTCATAATGATATGGGAATGTAGGTTAGAGGATAATTCCAAACATCAGAAGAATGCATTTATTTGTGGTGGGCTATACTAGCATTTACTTGTTTTTCATATTACCATCAGATAACTGAATCCACTTCTGCGCCTCATGACTGAAGGCACTTTTGGTGTCACATGCTGCAACCATCACCACCATCATCACCAACTACACACACACACGAGGGCAAACGCATGACCCAGGTTCAGCCAAGCACAAGGTGCCACTTCCAGGTCACTGTGATTGAGAAATATGCCAAGGACCCAGTTCAGGCTAATCTGATTCCTCCATGAGAACTTTCTATTTGGATCAAAAGGAAAGATTTTGTTTTTCTTTCTATTATAGTGCTGACAGCATACAAGCTAGAGCTCCTTGTGATCACATTTCCCAGCCTTTCAAAGAAAATCTACCCAATATAGAGATAATATGGCGCAAGAGAGGCAAGTTAAGAGGAGATAGGACAAAATACCCCAGGTTCCTTGTCCTCTCTCTTGTGTTCTACCAGGTTTTAATCACCTAGAACACCATGCGAACAGCGCCTCCTGGAGTTGTGATGCAAAGTAGTCTTTGTGTAGAGTAAGAAAGGTAGCCAGGCTATTCCCAGCCCTCTTGTACCCTACAGGAATACATTCCAGTGGAGAGCCCTGCAGTCCCAAGAAATGCCCAACAGCTGAGTTTCATGAAGAAAATAACTAGTTTAAATTTCTGTCACTTGCCACTGATAGTTTCAAGTAATATAAACTTTGCAAAGTGCTCTCATACTGACATTTTCACAAGGTGCTGTTTTGCCTGTTTCATGGGTGAGAAAACAAGGTTAACAATTTTCCCACCACTAGAGTGAAGCATGATTTTTTTTAAAACACAAGGAAGATTGATAAGTATATCTATGTTTATTTTGTGGGAGTTCAATGTATTTTCCTTCAAAGTATGCCCGCCACATCTGCGCCTCCACACTCTGGTAGGGATCTGAAGGGTGAGACTTTCTGGGTCTTACCACACTTCTGATTGCAGCTGGGAGCTCCTCAGTACTCCTGTCCATACCTGGGGTAGGGTCTAAACAGAAGGTCACTACTTAGCCCCTATCTCATTTACCAATGCTTTTTAAAAAAATTTGTGTGTGTGTGTATTGAACTCAGTGTCTGGATTGAACTCAGGACCCTGCACTTGCCGAGCAAGTACTTATTCTACTGAGCTATCTCCCCAGCCCTTACCAATGCATTTTAATACTTAATAGTCAGTGCTCACTATGTCACCAGCACTGCTCTAAGCACTGAATTTGCATTAGTTCATTTAACCCTTAATATGTACTTGTAAAATACATAATATGATCACTTTTTTTTTCATGGCCAAAGCAGGATATGGTGCTGGGGTTTCTATGCACTTGCCCACTGAGCTATCTCACTGGCCCTTACATGATTACATTTTTTGTATCAAGAAAATGAGAAAGGAGAAAGGAAGAACCCTGGGCCTCTGCTGAGTGGCTTAGCTAAGCTTCTAAAGGTCTCCAGCTGATAC
>PVKA01055305.1:0-10382 GCA_004027165.1 Ctenomys sociabilis
TTGTAAGCTCTGTCTCTAGAATGCAGTATTCCCTAGGTACTTGTGACCTTGAAACAAAACAAGGCACTTATCTTCCTCTTTTTAAATGATAACAATCCTTTCTTCATCTTTGATCATAAACTGTCCTCCAGTAACAGCAAGGGGAACAAAGGAAGCCTTAAGCTCCTTAGCTTTGACCAATATAGAAAGAAGTTACTTACCCTCTGTGAACCCTAATTCTTGCCTAATTCTGTACACTGTATAACTTTTTAAGGTCATGCATACTTTGAATATTTTCTGAAATATTTTATGTCATGGTAAAGCATACCAGCCTCCACCAAGAACTGATTCCCCTACAAAGCTGAGAAAGGAGTCAAAGCACATGGACTCCTGCCAAGACAGACCAGGGCCACCTGAGCTTGCTCTGGTGCTAGCTAGGAGGTCGTGGGCAGTTTTCTTATCATTTTCAAGCTTCACGTTACCTAAAAAATAGGACAATTTCACATTCCTCACTGAGTAATAGCACAACCATGTAGAGTTTCTATTCCGTGAAGTCACTCCCATGTTCTTCCCAAACTTTCCCTATACATATACCTCAGAACACAGCCCCTGGCCTTCTGAGGGGCACTGCTGAGCCTGAGAGAATCTGAAACATTCCTAGGGCCTTCATTTAATCTTCAACTGATCCCTCACTCCATCCCGGAAATGGCAGGCATGGCCCACCACAACCTCTCTATCCTCAATGAGGAGTTCCCCTTCTTCATTAAAAACTGAAGAAGGTAACACTAAAAGGTTATTGTGACCCATTATTCCCTTTATAGCCCTAGACATGTGGATAAACAAAAGCTATGGCCTGAGAAAAAGCCAGAACCATGACCACTGCATTCATGGAGAAGGAAGCTCTCAATGGGAATGGGTTGAAAAGCATATAAAGGATATAGTCTGCCTACACATCAGGAGTCAGGATCTAGAATCGGACAGCTGGGGCTCATGACCCAAATCTGCCCCATTGCCCCACATTTCTTCTGTGAAATGGGATAATTATTCCCAACTGGCAGGTTGTCAGTAAGAGGTAAGTGAAATTAACCTGAACAGCACTTGCACACGCAGTGAGGTCACAGTACTTAGCAGAAGATCAGCTGTTGATGTTACAGTTGCTAGGTTGGTCCAGTTAGCACTGCCTTAGATGCTTCTTTATTAGCTTAAAAGATATAGATACAAACACTCCATTCAATCATAGGACATCTATTAAGGGCCTAGCTCAGTACTAAGTGCTGAACAAAACAGACATCTGGCCCTTGGGGAACTTATGGTTGAGTGGAAATGTAGTCGAGCTCAGTTTAGCATTTACTGAGTAGGTCATATCTTTCAGGTCAGGGCTAAGAACTGGAGTGGGAAAAAGGCAAAAGGGACATCAAGGAAAGTCAGTGTTTTCTGGGAATGGAGCACCATGAGCTCCTCCTGGTGCCACCACACAGCTGGCCTGGGCCCCAGCTGCTCCGGCAACCTTTGAAAACCTGACTTGTACCCTCAGCTTCACCAAAGCCCAAATTATCGCATCACAGGCCTTATTGCCTTCTCAAGTCTTCCACTTTGGGCCCTTATCCTCATGCTCCTGCCTTTTAGCATTCACAGGCACTTAATCAAGGTGCTCTGCTGGTTTATTATATCTTCCAGCTGATATATTTTTCCTTATCTGAGAACTCCACCAGTACGCTTGCGAGTGTTTCGAAAGATCTTTTGCAGGTATCATTTGACTCGTTCCTAGTGACAATTAATTTTAAGAACTGATCAAGATGTTAGGGGAACCAGCCCTTGGAAATTGATGGCCACATAGATTTATCATGACAGCAGGGCCTTTTAAATATGTTGCCAGCAGGCTGGCTGCAGAAAGAGAAGAAAGGGAGCTCAGTGATAACCACCCTGGTGACTGCATGGATCACCGATGTCAGCTTTTCTTATTAGCTTCACTATTCCAAAAAAGTTCTGTTTTGTGCCCACTGGATAATTGGCTCAGAAGACATCTCAGAATTTTAATGGAGTCAACAAGCATTAAATAGATTTCACCCCACACAGCAGGGCAGCTGTGTTTGCCTAGGGCATGTCACAGACAGTAGGCACATCATAAGGAACAGGCGTCTGAGGTGGGCAGGGGCTATAGACTTCACACATTCTCCTCCTCCTCCAGGGAAGAGGACAGTGTGCCATGACACCTTCCCACCCAAGGCACAGTCAGAGGTGCAGAAAGGACTGTTTACTTCTAGGAGATCGAGATGAAGAAGGAGGCAGCAATGGAGAAGGGAGATGAAGTACATGAGGTTGGAAGGCCAGAAATGCCATCCTGCAAGACCACTAAAGGGGCTGGGTGTGGTGTCACACACCTGCAATCGTGCCACTCCGGGAGACTGAAAGACCACTAAGCCTTACAAATGAGTGCCCCAATATTGGTACCCCAGACAAGAGTATTTCCTGGCATGCTGCTTTGGATAAAATCCAGAGTTAAGTCACAGATCTCCATGATTCTCAGTCACAGTGGCAGAGTGGATCTCAGCCACCTCTTCTGATAGGCTGTATATGTAGTGGGCCCTGCTAAATACAGTTGCATGTCCCTGCCCTCACAGCCATAGGGACACCTAGACACAGGCCACTGCACTGTGGGAGAGAGAGTGCTGTACAAGCTGCTGGGGCATCCATTAAACTGTGACTGGGATAAACCAAGGCTCCAGGACACCTGGAGGATGGGCTATGTGTATTCACATCAAGAGGCTGCACAAGAGAAGAACATTCACACAGAGCAATAAGGAAACTGAGTATCCCCTCCATGAGTGGAAGAAAAGACTGTGGAAAGAGCAGGAATGGAGATGGAGAGGAGGGCAGGATCAAACCATGATGGGCTTTGTGGGCTTCTTAAGGGGTGACATTGACAAGGAGTCCTGAAAGATTCAAAGACAAGAAAGTCATGAGAGGACTGGCATTTAAGGACCAAACCTCTAACTAGCCAGGGTGATGTTCTGAAATACATTCTTGATTCAAGTCTAAGAGAAGGAGGGCTTTTTGCTGCCCTGCCATTTCCTGGCTATTTGTTTTGGATGCATCACCTCTCCTCATGAGCCTCATTTCACTATCTATGAAACAGAACAGCACTGGGCCCTGTGGAGCTGACCAAGGCATTAGCAGGCTGCAACTGTGCAAACAGAGGCACCGCGAAGTGCGACAACTTCCAGCCATGCAAGAAATAATGACAACTCCCCGCAATACCAAATTTTCATTTCAACTCACAGCTTTCGCCCTCTCCAGAAAGAAAAGCTCTTATTTTTGGATCTAAAAACAAGGTTAAGTGTGCTTTCCCAAAGCTCTTTACAGCCCTCACTCTTACAGAAAACAAAAAAAAAAGGCAAGATTTGGGTGGCTATCACAGCAGCCATGGACAAAAAGCGAGGGATGGAAGGGGCAAGGCATTTCCAGACCCTGTGATGCAGAGCTTTGCACTCAGATGGTCCCAATGATACACACTCTACCCAAATGAGTTGAGGGAAAGAACCACACGTCATGAAAATAAAGTGTATAAGCTCAAAGCAGAAAAGGTCTTGTATTTTGCTTCACTTACCAGATCATCATTTTCCAGTACCACAAAGCCCCTCACAGTGCAAGGACAATCTCTAATTTATCAGAACACAGGCCCATTCTGAAGGCCCTTTCTGCCCCAGGACCTCTCTGTAAATGGGCTACTGTAGTGATGACATTGCTATCTAATTTCTGAAGGCTGGGATACCTTACACAAACTAAACATCTGGCAGCCCCGGAGAGACTGGCTAAAATGAAAACTTCGCTGGATTTCCATATTGCAGCTGACTAGCCTGAAAATACCAACTCATGGGAGATGGCTAAGTATAGATAGATGTTCCCCCAACTTTGCCACCACGACATTAGGAATTAAAAACAGCTAGATAGATGGCCACTGCTCTAGGGAGAAACACAAGAGAAGTATTAAATGTCTGTCTGGCAGATGCCACTCCTAGGCAAACTGGAAGGTATCACCTTGATTCACTTACGGAACCTGAAGTTCAAAGAGACAATCAGGGGCTGGGGAGATGGCTCAGTGGTAGAAGTGCTTCCCTGGCAAGCACAAGGGTCTGAGTTCAATCCCTGGGTCCACCAAAAAAAAAAAAAAAAAAAAAACAAAGAGACAATCAGTCCTCAGGACAGAAAAATAATAGTAAAGAGTGAATTCCCTCAATGGAGAATCCTGGAAATGTTAGTGGTGTCTCAAGCAGGACCTGTAACCCAAAGCAAGGAGCGGGTACTGCCCTGCCCTGTGAACCACAAGTGGTAGTCACTACACTTCACATAGTACATGCTTTAAGTGTGTGAGAATGTTCTCTGCTGCCCTGGGAGAGCGAAGGACCTAAATTTACTTCAACCAAAAACTGGCAAAACAGAGTCCTACAGTCCTCTGAGCATCTCACTATGTCTGTACATTCTGACCTAAGAAGTCGTTCAATATCTAATAGCAAGTGGGAAATCAGGCACTTTTAAAAACAATGAGTAGAGTAATATCCTGTCTATACACAATCTCGGGAAAATTCTTGGGCATGGCACCAAGAATATTTGTACAGTCATCACCACAATTGATCCAATAAGGGATAAGTATGACCATTAATTCACTTTATAAGGACATTAACTCAATTTTTTTTCTCTTCAGTCAATTCATCCGAATGAAGAATTGTACTTTACTTCTCACTAAACAGTGCAAGCATTCTTAATCTTTTTCTTTCCAAGATTATACTCTATTCCACATAGAGAATCAAAACAATGTATAAAGGGCCAGCCAAATAGATCAGTGGATTAGAACACCTACAAGCAGGCCCAGGGGCTGGGGGTTCAATCCCTAGGCCTGCTATGCCAGCCCTGCCCCCAGGGCACACTGAAACAGCAATTGAGACTAGGCCTGGTGGCTCACACCTGTAATCCCAGCTCTTGGGAGGCTTTAAAGAGGCAGATCACTATGAGTCTGATCTAGTAGTGAGACCCTGAACAGCCTGTAGACCCTTCTCTAAAAAATAAAAAATGCATAGAAATACAATTGTAAACATTGATTTTCTTTGCTGGTAGCAACCAAAACAAAGACCCTTATAAATACTATAATCCATGATTTTACTAACTTTTCTTACTTCAAAATTGGCTTTGATATTGATCAGCTTTAATGAATTGATATTTGATAATGAGCAGGTAGACGATGAGGTCAATGGGGATAATTTACTTACTGAGTGTGTGAGTTGATACATTGTGTCAACTTGGCTGAATGAGTTCTGCAGTTCTAGGCATGGGGGCCCCAGCTCTGCAGGAGGGCAAGGCCCAACAGGACCGCTATTGGGCCAGCACTGGGGTGCAACTGGTTCAATTCTAGGACCATGGGCTGCCCCAGAGTGACTCAGCACAAAAAGTGTATATAAAGGAACTGAGGAAGGCTTCCTGGCCCTGCCCCACTTTTGTGGAGAAGTCTCAGTCTTTAGAGGAGCTTGATCTTCGCAGCTGCCCCTTTGGAGGAGCTGCAGTCTTCGCCTGGAGCTCTGGTCTTTGCAGTTCAGCGCAGAAGGAAGAGAGAAGCTTCATGGACACCGCAGCTGCTGCTCCTCCTCTGTTCTTCACTATTTTCTGCCACATGATCTGCTGCCCTTTGCCTTGGAACCAGCAGAATATGGACTGAACCGTCCAGTAACTGTGAGCTAAATAAACCTTTCCTTCCTTCACTTTGTCATGGGTATTGGTCCCAGCAATGAGTAAAAAACTAACCAAAACAATGAGTAACTTCCAACTGATCTTGTCCTACCTGTCTGTGACCGCTGCTACTCATAGGTCCTGGAATGAGTTCCATCTCACCCAAGCACAAGTCACTGGCCTCCAGCCAAGACCCAAACTACACTGTTGAAGTCATGACCTTTGCAGGGACCCACTGTATGCCCAACCCTCACAACCCTAGTTAGCAGTCTGTGCCCCAAACACCTGACTATTCCTAGACTCCAAAGGGCATACTGAAGCTCTTTTCCCACCCACAGCTAGTTTATTGAAATCAAGGTTTCACTTCGTGTAAGGGTGATAAGAGACCAGATGGCTCTATAGCCTTCATTTTTTAAAGCTTACATCATGCCTCCAATTTCCCCAAAGCAAAATTTGAATGCTTGTAACTCAAAACAGCCTGTCCCCTAACTAGTAGTTAAAGATCTGCAGGCCAAATATGCCTAGAAAATCATTCCAAATGGGAAGAACACACAAAAATGCTTCATTCAACATAAAATATGTCAATACAATACAGATGAGCAAAAATTTTAAAGGGCAGATTTTACTTCCTCTTGATTTCCCTTTTCTCTTCCACAAAAGTACCTACGGTTAAAAACCCTTCTCCCCAACAAGTACACTCGCTGGACAAGGGAGAGAGCTGGCCAGCACCTCCGGGTGGTGAGAGACAGTGACCAGACATGCTTGTCCTCTGCCACTAATCACCTTTAGAGTTTCCCCTTCTGCCAAACCATCTGCTGGAAAATGTCAACATGTGCCGCAGGGAGAAAATATATTTGCTAATTTATGTGCTGGGTAAATTCACTTATTCTGTAGAATAATAAAATTGTGATCGCTGACCACCCTTCCCTTCAAAAGTAAAGACATCTTTATTAATGATTTTAAAGCCTGAGGAAACAGGAATGCTTGCTCTGTTTACATTTTCCTATTTTAAGTGAAAGACATTTACTTACTTGCTGGGAGCAACACATTGGAAATACCCTTCTCATAGTGATTTATTGCTAAGGAAATTGTATCATATTTGAATGTGACCATGGGTCCACCTATCAACCACATCAGTGGGAAAAGAAAACAACAGAGCTTTACATTTTCAGTAATTCTTATGATACATGCGCTATATTCCTGGGCAGCATTTGAAAATATTTTTAAGACTTCATAATTCAACTCTAAGGTCTAGAATTTCAAAGCCTCAATATTCTTGTGCTAAAGAGAGTGACAAGTGATCTCCTACATCCCAACCTCCTTTTCAGAGAGGAAGATTTTCCATCCTGTCCCTCAGGTGCTGAGTCTTTGCTGATCAAAGCCTGCTCATCACAGACCTCCTTGATTCTGAATCTGGCCTGAATGCACAAATGAGGGCTCAATTAGGACCAGAGAAGTATTCAAGTTTGGCAACTACTGCAATTATAATTAAGTCAGAAGAGAAGATAAGGGTGATATTTCTAAGTCCTACCTAGAGGATATAAGCCATTTGGGAAGTTAAATTACAAGTAGATAAAGGAAAAGGGTAATTCCTGGTATAAATATAAGAACAATTCATGAATAATTCCTGGACTAGCACAGAAGGCAAAACAGACAGAGAAGGTCTCAAATGTTTTGAAATTCCTATCATAAAATACAGTCCTTTTCTCTGACAGACACAGATATTTAAAAAATTGAGTAAGTGCTATTGGAGATCCTCTGGGCTAATTTTAAAATAGTATTTCTTAATTAAGAAGGAGAAACACAATCCAGGAGGTTGTATGACTGTAGAAGACCGGTGTAGGGCACACACTGTGAACTCCTCAGACCCAGGTAGAGTGAAGACATGGGTCAAGGCAACATCCTGGTATTACGTTCTCTTTACTGTTAAGAACAGCGTGAACTGCCTGGATACCAATAGTCTGTGAACGGTAATGTGTCCCTGGGTACAGATGAGTTCCTCACAATCCCAGAAGGTCAACCCCAATGATCACTGACCAAGAACACCAAATGGGAAATCTCTGATTGTCAGTTGCTCAGATGAATCAAAATTAAAATATCTATAGGCACAGCCCAGCAACAAGCCATTTACAGTTTTGGAGGAGAGCAAAACTCTAGCTGAACCACATCTACTCATTTTCCTGCTCACTCAATTAAATGAGAATACATTAGCTAACACTCATAACTGTTACCTTGGAAACTCAAGAATTCATATATGTCTAAATATCCCAAATTCTCAGGTCACCTTGTTAGTTCTATGAAACCTAAGCATATAAAATCTTTAAACCCACAGAGCCAAGAATCCCAAAGAACCTTAAGCAAAGAAACATGAAAAAAATACAAAGGCACATCATAATCAAATTGCTAAAACCAGTGGTGAAGAGAAAAATCTTAACAGCAGCCACACAAAATGCAGACATACTACATTCAAGGAACCACTGAAAACAGAAACAAAGTTCTTGGTAGTGAAAGAATTTATCAACAACAGACCTTAAGTTAAAATCTTCAGGTAAATACACACACACACACACACACACACACACACAAATGGTTTTGAACAAAGATATAAAAAGCTCTAGAACTGGCAATGACATGATTTTTAAAAATCAACATCATTCGTGGTTTTCTTCATAATAACTGTCTTTATAGTAACTGTCTTGTTGAAATAGACTTACTGCCTTTAAATTAAACAGACTAAAGTAATCCCTTGATTTAGCTAAATATCACCATGCTCAAAGACTAGATAAAAAACTAAATAATACTCAAGACTAAATAAAACCTATTAATTTCCTTAAAGAGCTATAAACTAGATAAAATAATATGAATTGGAGAAGGTAACCTATAATTCACTGAGAAATAACAGAAAGCTACCAAAAATGCTGAGAATAAGAAGCTGTCAGACGAGATCAGGCATGTTCAGGGTGGTATGTAACATCATGTAACTCAGTAGTGCCCCAAATTTTCTGATCAAGAAGATTATGGGGCCGCAGAAGAATCCAATTGATGATGTTGATGTGTAGTGTGCCTAAAGAGAGTCACATGGAGAGAAAACTTTTTCTCAGGCTTCCACAGAGAGCAAATTGGCCGTGACTCATCCACAAGGTTGACACAAGGGATCAACAAAGTGAGGTACAGGGTTACAGAATAAACCCTGAGGGCACCTGACTGACCTTATATGATACAAAAATTACATTTTTTGTTATATAGGTCTTGCTTTAACTCAGTCTTAACCATCCAGCAAAAACATATTAAAATGGAGGTATATAAAGTAAAGTCATATTAATATGTGAACAGCTCAAGCCAACAACTTCTGTGGATAACCCACAGAAGCTTCTATTGTGGACTGCTGATATGTTACATTTTTTTACTTAAAAAAAAAAATATATATACATATATATTATATATATATAAAATTAGTCATCCATGATTTGAAAATCTGTAACGTATGTATCATTGTATGGTACCCTGTTTATTTTTTTCTGTTTTTGCTTCTATTTTTCACTCTTCAAGTTAAAATACAAATAAATAAATTTTTTAAAAAAGCTGTCAAACCTTACTCCACTCTATACTCTCAGGAACAGTCAATAGGTTCCTAGTGCTCCAATTTCTCACCAACACTGAGCACTGTTACTGTTTTCAATTCTAAACACTATTGTAGAGGTGAAGTAGTAGCTTAGGATTAAAATTTGCAATTCCCTGATGAATAATTTTGAACATCTTTTCCTGTGCTCATCGGCTACCTATAAGCTTCCTTTAGTGAGATTTTTATTCAAGTATTTTGCATATTTCCTTATTGGATTGTTTTATAACACTAATATTTCTTTATATACTCCATACATGACTGCCATATGTATGCATACACACATATACACACAAATGTATGTGTATACATCTTTGTGTGTATATAAAACATTTTCTGTTGGTACATGTTTGCAATACATGCATTTTATACTCATCTTGGGAAGTTGGTACCAGTATGTAAAACAGCTTTCCTTTTTATCCCCTGCTCTCTTTCTCCCTCCCTCTTCCTGTAATTCCCCTTCTTTTTCATTCTTCTTGATATTAACCTTAGTTCATGTTTTTGGCATATAACATCCATATTCATTAAGGTTATGAGGACTTTGCACATCACTTGTCTTTACCTATTTCTTCATCTCCTCCCTCTCATTCCTTGCCTTTGGTCCTCTGAGCCCATTCCTGTCTGAAAGAGATCCAGGACCTTGTCTTTCTATCTTTCCTTTATTTTTTTTTTCTTAGTTTGTACTATGCCTTACTCAGATGAGAGATATCATAAGGTATTCAAGTTTTTGTGTCTGATTCTCTCAACATTATATTTTCCAGGTACACTCATTTTCCTAGAAATGTCTCAAATTTGTACTTTATACCTGTGTAATATTCCACTGTATATAGGTACCACATTTTCTTCAATCATTTTTGATGGGTATGCAGGCTAATTTTAGGATTTTGCTATTATGAATTGTGCTGCTATAAACACTGGTAGGCATATATTGCATAAAATATTTTGTTCTAGCTACTATCTTGTCTTTCCATTTCCTAAATCGGGCCCTTAAAAAACAAAAGTTTTGAATGCTGATTAAGTTCAAGGTTTTGTCTTGTATGACCAATGTACTTTATATCTTATCTAA
>PVKA01055306.1:0-10381 GCA_004027165.1 Ctenomys sociabilis
AAAGGTGCTTGGTGTTTCTGTATCCTCTGTTTTATTCTGTTGGTTAATGCGTCTGTTTTTATTACTATAGTTTTATAGTATTGTTTGAAGTCTGGAAATGTAATGCCTCCTATCTTACTCTTAGGATTTGTTTGGCTATACTTGATCTCTTATAGTTCCATATATTTTTATTTTATTTATTTATTTTTGTATTTTAGGGAAAGGTCTACAGGGTATTCAGGGTCTCATTACTAGATTGGACTCATAGTGATCCTCAAAACCTGCCAAGAGCTGGGATTACAGGTGCGTGCCACCATGCCCTGTCTCAATGGCTGTCTCAGCATACCCCAGGGATGGTGCTGGCACAGCGGGCCCAGGGATTGAACCCCCAGCCCCTGCACCTGCTTGCAGGTACTTAAATCCACTGAGCTATTTGGTTGGTCCTCCATATAAATTTTAGAATTGTTATTTCTAGTTCTACTTTTAAAAAGCTGATGGTAGTTTGGTTGATAATACATTAAATCTGCTCTTCATTTTTGTAATATGACCATTTTTGATGATACTGGTTCTGCCTAAAAACAGGGCTGTTTTTCTATTTTTTAATGTCATCTGCAGTCTCTTCCGTTTTTATAGAGGTCTTTCACTTCCTTATTTAGGTTACTTCCTAGATAGTTTTTTTCAAAGTTACTGTGATTGGGATTGTTTTTCTGGTTTCTTTTCAGTAGTTTCATTCTCCATGTTTAGGTATGCTATTGATGTTTGTGTGTTTATTTTGTATTCTACCACTTAAGTTTTATTAGTTCAAGGAGTCTTCAGGTAGAGCTGTTTCAATCTTGAATGTAAAGAATGATGTAATCTGCAACAAAAGATATTTTATTTTGACTTCTTCCTTTCCAGTTTGAATTCTATTTATTTCTCTTGTCTAATTACACTCACAAAATTTTGACTACTCTATTGAATAGGAATGGTGTGACTGGATTTAATTGTCTTGTTCTAGATTTTAGTGGGAACACTCAGTTTTTCTCCATTTAATATGCTGTTCTCCCTGGGTATATAATAAATATTTTTTTATAATTTTAAGTTATGGTCTCTACCAATTTTTGTCAGGGTCTTAATTTTTGAAATTATTTATTTTTACTTTTAATTGGAGTTTTATTGGTACACATTCACAATGCATAATAGCTGCACTTACTGTAAGGGATTGGTACAGGTACATAACATAGTTTAGTTCTCCTCTTTCCCCTCCCTTGATCCCCTTTTACTCTAGCATTAGATTAATATATTTATCTTCTAAGCGCTTATAAAGTTAGTTACCATATATACACACTGAAAACAAGACTAATAGGCAGAAGAGCATATAAAATGTGTAAGACAGTTGTACTGAGTCATGGTACACTTTTAGATACAATGTCTGCACTGGATTACAGTAACTCTCATGTATGGCAGGTGCTACATTGGATTTCTTCTCCAACTCTAGCCTACTCTTTGGAAAGGGTCACTTGGAATAAAACCATGTACTGTTTTTGCACTAAATAATAACTGAGCTTTTCTTTACTTTTTTAAAAAAAATATTTTTATTTTTTTAGTTTCAAAGTTGATTAATAGTACAGTTTCAATAATTAAAAGTGTTCCCTTCTTAGTGTTGTCCATAGTACAAGAAGCAGACAGAATATCCTATTCAAACACAATTAGTACAAATCTCATTGAGTTACGTGATAGTAACTGTATATCTATCCTAACAATTCTGTATATACAGATGCAAAATGGTCCTTCCTTTGTAGCCCCCTTTTTTTGTTTACTCCTGTCAAAGATGGGTATTACATTGGCATCTAAATATGATAGGTACATGAATTCAGCAAAAAATTCAACCCGGTCCAGCAGTCCACAATAGTAGTGGGTTATCCACAAAAGTTGTTGAGTTTAGCCCTTCACAGCTCAGTATATTAAAATGTCTTTACTTTATATACCTCAGTTTTATACTCTTCTGCTGGATGGTTAAGACCAAGATAAGGCAAGACCGATATAATAAGAAATGTGACTTTAGTAGGTCAGTCAGGTATCCTCAGGGTTTATCCTGTAACCCTGTACTGCACTTTGTAGATCCTTTGTGTAAGCCATGTGGATGAGTCATGGCCATTGTTTGACCAATTTGCTCTCTGTAAAAGCCTATGAGAAAGTTTTCTTTCCATGTGACTCTCCTTAGGCTCATTATATATCATCGATCACATTCCTCTGTGGCTCCATAATCTCCTTAATCAGAAAATTTGGGGCACAACTGAGTTACATAATATTACAGTACAGGTTCTCCTATGTCCTGAGTCTTCCCTGACCTTGAAAGGCTAAGGCCAAAATGTTGGCTGACCTTGAAGCCCTTCCTTTTCTCTTAATTTTTGATCTGCAATCTTAGGTTATTAACCCTCCAGAAGAGAAGCTGATTATTACCCTGCAACATAGGCAGTTTGGTTTACCTGAACTTTCTATATAAGTCTCAATCATCTTAGGCATAACATGGAACAGGTATTTTCCATCAAGTATTGATATGTTAAACTTTAAGTCCCTACAGAATATGAAGAAAAAAATAATTTAAAAAAATAGGAATAAACACATATATTTTTACACAGAAATTTAGAAGTCTAACCATATACAACATTGTAGCAGGATAGTCCTGTGACTTTTTTTTTCTTGTGTCTTATTTTCATTTATTACCCTTAATTTAAAAAAGAAAAAAAAAAACTTGTTACTTGAGAGACAGTGTGGTAATAATTACTATGTCATGACAAGAAGGTACATATTTAGAAGATCAGAATAACAGCCATTTCAAGCATGACTCTTCTATTACACATTCCTATCTTCAGTGCAGTTGTTAGGCTCACAGTTATCAGCATGTATAGTTAGTCAGGGTGAGAATCCTACCAATTAACTGCTAGTTTCATGAACTTCCTGATGTTTTGCAGGATCACTGCCTTACACATCTTGTGTGTATGTATAAATGTATGGCTTTGCCCCTGTCATGTTTCTTAGCTTTTCTCTGTGCCCTCTCCTCATTGTCCAATCCTCAAGTTCTCATTTTATTTTTAATTGTGTTATACCTATTTGTAATTCTTCTTTTGAGTTCTTATACTAGGGAGACTGTCTTCAAGTGGCATCCACTTAAATATGAAAGCTTCAAGTTTATCATTCTTTATAGCTGAGGAATACTCCATTGCATAAAGATACTACATCTTTTTCAACCATTCCTCATGTGATGGGCATCTTGGTTGTTTCCAAGATTTGGCTATCACAAATTGTGCTGCTATAAAACAGGTACACATATATCCCTATGATATGACGTTTTCAATTCCTCTGAGAAAATTCCCAGTAGGGGAATAGGTGGCTTCAATGAGATTTCCAGTCCTAGTTTTTTTAAGAATTCTCCACAATGATTTCTATAATGGTTGCACCAGTCTACATTCCCACCAGCAGTGGAGAAGAGTTCCCTTTTCCCCACAACCTCTCCAACATTTGTTGTTGGTTGATTTCTTTCTGATAGCCATTCTTTCTGGGATGAGATGGTATCTCAGTGTTGTTTTAATTTGCATTTCATGGATGGCTAGAGATGTGAAGCAATCTGTCATATATTTATTCAGTTCTTTAATTTCAGCCTCTGAGAAGTGTGTGTGTTCATCTCGGATGCCCATTTCTGGATTGGGTCTTTAAATTTACGGGCCCTAATGTATTTTAGTTCTTTATAAATTCTAGAGAGTAGACCTTTCTCTGAGTGCTTATGGGTTAGGATTTTTTCGAAATTTGTAGGTTGTCTTTTTACTTTGTTGGTAATTTCTTTTGATGTGCAAAAACTTTTCAATAAGAGGAGGCCCCAGTTTTTAATTTTTTCAAGTGTTACCCATGCAATTTGATTTTTCTTCATGAACTCTTTGCTTACCCTATGTCTTTAAGAGTTCTTCCTACTTTCTCTTCCAAGAGATTGAGTGTTTCTGTTTTAATGTTCAGATCTTCAATCCATTTTAACTTTAGCTTATTGCATGGTAATAGACCTGGGTCAAGTTTTAGTTTTCGGCATGTGGAGAGCCAGTTTTTCCAGCACCGTTTGTAAAAGAGGTTATTTCTTCCAGTAAAAGTGTTTGGCCTCTTTGTCAAATATCATGTGGTTGAGTATGTTCGTAGAGGCCTCTGCATCTTCTAGTCTTTTCCATTATCCTCAGGTCTATTTATCCTCAGGTCTACATGCCAGTACCATGCTGATTTTATTGTAGTAGCTTTGTAGTACAATTTCAAGTCCGGAATTGTAATTCCTCCTGCCTTGCCTTCAGTGGCCAGATTTACCTTTGCTATTCTAGGTCTTTTCTGGTTCTGAATAAATTTTAGGAACGATTTCTATAGTTCTGAGAGGTATGTTGGTGGTAGATTGATAGGGATTGCATTAAATCTGTACAACAGTTTTTGGAATATGGCTATCTTCACGATATTGGTTCTTCCTGTCCAGGAGCAGGGAATATCTTTCCATTTTCTGAAATCTTCTATGATCTCTTTTTCAAGAGTATTGTAATATTTCATGAAAATATCTTTGACTTCCTTAGTTAGATGAATTCCAAGGTATTTCATTTTCCATGGTGCTATTGTAAAAGGTTTTGTTTCTCTAATTTCCATCTCAGTATGTTTGTTATCTGTGCAGAGAAATGCTATTGACTTTTGGGTATTGACTTTGTATCCTTCGCTGCAACTGAATTTTTCTATCAATTCTTGTAGCTTCTTGGTGGAGTTTTTTGGATCTTCCAAGTAAAGTATCATGTCATGAGCAAATAATGATAATTCAACTTCTTCTTTATCTATTCTTATGCCTTTGTTTTCTCCCTCTTGTCTTATGGCTGTAGCTAATGATTCCAAAACTATCTTGAATAGGAGGGATGATAGAAGAAATCCTTGTCTTATACCAGATCTGAGAGTAAAAGATTTAAGTTTTTCCCCATTCAAAATTACATTAGCCATTGGGTTGTCATAGAGGCTTCATCATATTGAAGTAGAGGCCTTCTATTCCAAATTTCTGTAGGTCTTTGAACATGAATGAGTGTTCGACTTTGTCAAAAGCCTATTCTGGGAGCCGGGCGTGGTGGTGCATGCCTGTAATCCCAGCACTCGGGAGGCTGAGGCAGGAGGATTGTTGTGAGTTTGAGACCAGCCTGAGCTACAAAGTGAGCTTAAGGCCAGCCTGAACTGCATGGTGAGACCCTGTCTCAAAAAAGACAAAAAAAAAAAAAAAAGCCTTTTCTGCATCGATTGAAATATCTTCTGGTTTTTAGATTTCACTCTATTGATACATGTGTTACATTTATAGATTTTCAAATATTGAACCATCTTTGCATTCCTGAGAGATGAATCCTACCTGATCATGATGTTTGATCTTCTTCATGATTTGCTGTATTCTATTTGCTAGGATTTTATTGAGAATTTTTGCATCTATATTCATAAATGAGATTGGCCTGTATTTCTCTTTTTTTGCAGCGTCTTTCCCTGGTTTTGGTATCAGTTTAATACTTGCATCCATGAATGATTTGGCAGAACTGTATCCTTTTCAGTTTCATTAAAGAGTTTGTGGAGTATAGGGATTATATCTTCTATAAGTTTCTTGTAGAATTCAGCTGTGAATCCGTCAGTACCTGGACTTTTCTTTGTCGGCAGGCTTTTTATTACATTTCGTATTTCATTGGCTCTTATTGACTTATTAACAGTTGTTATATCTTCTTGATTCAGTTTTGGTAATTTGTACCTAAGAATCTGTCCATTTCTTCTGTCTCCTATTCTGTGAGCATAGAGATTCTCAAAGTAGCTATTGATAATCTTTTGAATTTCCACTGGGTCTGTGGTGATTACACCCTTTTCATTCCTTATTGCTTGTATTTGAATCTTTTCTTTCCTCTTTTTGATGAGGTTAACTAAGGGCTTATCAATTTTATTTAGTCTTTCAAAGAACAGCTTTTTGATTCATTGATTGTTTGAACTGTTTTCTTCATCTCAGTTGAATTAATTTCTGCCCTAATCTTTATGATTTCTTCTCATCTTTGGGTCCTGGGTTTGGTTTGCTCTTCCTTTTCTAGATGTTGGAAGTGTCACATTAGTGTGTTTATTTATTCCCATTCTGTTTTCCTAATGTGTGAGTTCATAGCTATGAAATTCCCGTGGAGAACTGCTTTCATTGCATCCCATAAATTTTGAATTCTCAGGGCTGGGGAGATGGCTCAGTGGAATAAGTGCTTCCCTGGCAAGCTCAAGGGCCTGAGTTCAATCCCCAGTTCCGCATAAATAAATAAATAAATACATAAATACATAAATAAATAAATTTTGAATTCTCATTGAATTGTAGATATTGTTGAATTTCTTCTTTAATTTCATCTGTAACCCATTGATTGCTGAGTAAGGTGTTGTTTAATTTCCATGTATTTAGGGGCTTTTTGTAGTTTCTTTTGTCGTTTATTTCCAGTTTCATTGCACTATGGTCAGATAATACACATGGAATAATTTCTTTTCTTGCATATAAGCATGACCTATGGACCAGTATTGGTCTGTTTTAGAGAATGACCCATGTGCAGCTGAAAAAAAATGTGTATTCAGCTGTGATTGGGTGGAACACTCTGTATAAGTCCACTAAGTCCATTTGTTCCTGGCTCTGATTCGATTGTACTACTTCTTTGCTAATTTTTTGTCTCATTGACTTCTCTTTATGGGATAAGGGGGTATTTAAGTCTCCTGTTAAGATTGTGGTATTGGATATTAGCTTTTTTATGTTCATTAAGATTTGTTTTACATAGTTGGGTGCTCCTGTGTTTGGTGCATACATATTTATGAGTGTTACCTCTTCCTGTTGAATTCTTCCCCTAACCAGTATATAGTGGCCTTCTTTATTTAGTTTGATCATTCTTGGTTTGAAGTTGAGACTATGTGAGAACAAGATTGCTACCCCTGCTTTTTTCTGTGGTGCTGGAGCATGCATTATTGTTTTCCATCCTTTGACTTTAAGCCTATGAATGTCCTTTTCAGTTAAGTGTGTTTCTTGTATACAACGTATTGTTGGGTTTTGTTTCCTAATCAACTGTGTCAGTCTAGGTCTCTTAATTGGTGAATTGAGTCCATTTACATTGATGGTTATAATTGAAATGTATTGACTTATGACTGTCATGTTATTTACTTGCTGTTGTTTACTCCTTTTTGTCCTGTGTTTGTTTGCCCTATCTAGTGGGTCCTTTCATTCTCATTTCTTCAATGACCAGTGGAGTTCTGGTCATTGTGGTCCCTCTCTAGAACATCTTTCAGTATCCTGTGTCAGGATGGCTTTGTCGTCATGAAATTCTTTAGTTGTTCTTTGTCATGGAAGTATTTCACTTCTCTATCAAACCTGAGAGTTTTGCAGGATAAAGTACTCTGGGCTGGAATTTGTTTTCATGTAGGACTTGAAGAACTCTGCTCCATGCTCTCCATGCCTTCATGGTTTGTGTAGAGAAGTCAGCCGTAATTCTAATGGCTCCTTTGAATGTGATCTTCTTTTCTCTAGCAACTTTCAGTATAGTATTTGTGTGTTGAATTTCTGGGATCTTGACTATTATATGTCTCAGTGTGTTTTTAGTTGGGTTGAAGTTATTTGGTGTTCTGCATGCTTCAGTTACCTGAATGTCAGATTGTTTCCTCATATTTGGGAAGTTTTATGCTATTTCTTCTGCCCATATTCTTTTTATATCATTTGTATTGACTCCTTCTTGCTCATTGATGCCTATTAATCTCACATTATTCATCTTGGCATCATCTTGCAGGTGATAGATTGTTTTTTCCTACATCCTAGTTGTTTTTAAGAGATCTTTTCTCACTTTTTCAACTAGCTGCACCAGTGTCTTCAAGATCTGAGAGTCTATCTTCGCTTTCAATCAAATGGTTCGTAGACTCATGATTGAGATTTTAAGTTCTATATATCTTTGACACTGCTTCATGCAATCTATTTATTTCCTGTACTGTTCATTCAAGGAATCCATTATATTTCTGATCTCCTCTATTTTTTGTCAATGTCTTTGTTAGAGGTAGCTAGTAATTCTTTTACTGCAGAGTTTTTTCCAAATTGGGTTTCCTCCATATATTTGCAGAATTGATTCTCTACTTCAGATGCTATAATTTCAAAGATTTCTTTTTTTATTTCAGAAATTAGTTCTGCTTTGAGTTCCTCTTTACCTTTTTGCTATTGTTTCTTTGCCTGTGACGCTGTTCGTGTTTCAGCTGGAATAGTGTTCTCTGTGCTTGTTCTGGGTAGACATTGGGTTTCACCCATGTTTTTGGATTTGATTCATTACGTCTGATGTTATGTATTCAAAAATTTCTTTTTTTCTTTCAGGTGTTAATTCTGGTCTGAATTCCTTTATACCTTTCTGCTATTGTTTCCTTGCTTCCAACTCTGTTAATTCATTCATTTTAGCTGAGTTAGTGTCCTCTGCCCTTATCATTGGTGGGCTCAAGGCCTGAGATTGCATTTGGCTCCTTGTTTTTATCATGACTTATAGCTCTGACCTCTGACTTTTGGTGTAGAGTTTTGGTGCAGTTCTAGCCTTAGCACCTTATGAAATTCAGATATTGTTCATGTAGTTTTGCCTGGCTTGGGTATGGCTGCTGTCCTCCCCTCCTTTCTGTTGCTGTCCTTGGAGGTGAGCCTGTTGTGCCCCTTTGACAAGATGCTCTGCTTCTGGATTAGCTGCGTGTTTTTGACCCTAGTCACAGTGCAAGGACTTCAGCTGCAGTGGAGAGGTACAGGGCGGGCAGGAGAGCACAGAAGCTCTCTCACACACTCACCATGTCCAGGCTTTGGCTGGTCTGTAGGGCTCCCAAAAGAGTGGTGGATGTTCTCACGGGGCAGGCTGTGCTGGGTCTGGGGCTGTGGGGCAGGACCCAAGAACACTGGGAAAGATCTCTCTAACGCGGCAGACCTGGAGTTCTCACTCACAGACAGGCTGTGTTCAATCATAGAATTTAAAGCTTATTTTAATAAATTTCCTTTTTAATCCAGTAAGACTGCAGTGTAATACTGATGGCAAATAAACTGGGGCATAAAGCATGAGACAAGGAAAAAGAAAGAAGCAGTGAATGGAAAACTGAGAAAAGAGGAAAGGATTAAAAAGTGAACAACAAAGTAAGAAAAGAGATAGAACTTTGTTGATATTATTTTAAATCTGGATTGGAAGGCTAGTGGGTTGGATCTTAATCTGGATTAGAGAGTTTGTGAGATAATTTGTATGTGTGCAGAGAGGGAGAAAGGGGAGGGAAGTGTAATTTTAGATTGAGGGCAGCTGTGAGAGCTGTAATGCTGTAAGAAGTTTGCATCTATACAATTTTTGGTGAGAATTAACATGCCTATGAATGATATTAACTAAAGTTTGAATTCTTTTTCTTGTGACATCCAAAAAGCTCCTGTTTATATCAGTTGAAAGAAGAGAAAGAGAAAGAAAAGAGGGGGGAAAAAAAAAGAAAAGCCATGTGCCTGCAAAAATAAAAATTAAAGCATCCTTTCATTCCTATTTGTACTGTGGTCAGAATCACTATTATTTTTTTTTTTTTTTTTGAAGGGTCTACAGGGTGTTCAGGGTCTCACTACTAGATCAGACTAGTAGTGATCTGTTTACAGCCCTCCAAGAGCTGTGATTATAGGCATGTACCACCAGGCTGTCTCAGTTTGCCATCTCAGCACAGCCCAGGGGAAGGTCCGGCATGGCAGGCCCAGGGATCAAACCCCCAGCCCCTGCACCTGCTTGCAGGCACTTTAATCCTCTGAACTATTTGGCTGGTCCTTTATGGTCAGAATTTGACTAGCATGCTCTTCCTCCTATCTTCAGAAGCAGAGTAATTTTGACTTGCAGCTGTCATAGGGGTTGAGCACTCCTTTGTGGTTGGCCCTAGAAGATTCCAGTGACTGGTTTTCTTGCCTACCAACGAGTGAAGGAGCTTGAGTCAGATGGACACTGTGCCCATGTCTTGTTCTTCTGTGGCAATGTTCTGCTTGATTTCAGTTGTACTCCTTGGGCTTCATTAGCTGGAACATTTGATTGGATACTTTCAGTTATGTAGGGGTATGGAAGGGCCCAGTGTGGTTGCTCCAGTACTCAGTTTTCTGCTGATTTCATAAGGGCCTTGATCTCTTCCCTCTTCCATCCATGGTAAATTCCTATAAATGTTTAGGTGTGTTCTTTCTGTACTGCTCTGGGTGAGGAATATCTTCCTGATTACTGAAGCAGTATCTTCTGACTATGCATCTCTTCTCCCCAGCTCTCTTCCTGTCCCAAACTCTATGGAGCTTTTGAACTTTGTAGTTCCTGTGGTTTACAGAGTTCTATAGCTTTTGGCTGATTATGGGAGGGTTGCTGTCAGATACTAAATTCTG
>PVKA01055307.1:0-10351 GCA_004027165.1 Ctenomys sociabilis
CTTGTAGTCCTGTACATTATTCTGTAGTTCCTTTGTCTGTGTCATCCATGTGGATGAGTCACGGCCAATGCTTGACCAGATTGCTCTCTGTGAGAGCCTGAGAGAAAGTTTTCTCTCCATGTGACTCTCCCCAGGCACACTATAGAACTTCAATCTCTTTCTTCTGTGGCTCCACAATCTCCTTGCTCAGAAAATTTGGGGCACAACAACTGAGTCTCATAATATTGCAGTACAGGTTCTCCTATGTCCTGAGTCTTCGCTGACCTTGAAAGGCTAGGGCCAAAATGTTGGCCATGGGGAGAGCACTTCTCTTACCTTTGTCTTACCCTGAAACATTCACTTCTGTACTTTTTTTAAGTGACTGCTACAGGCTCCCTCAGTGGTTCTGAGTAATAATGAGGGTTCACAATAAACGCAGAATGAAAATTTATCATATCCTTAGATTTTACCTTGTATTATGAATAAAAACTCCTCTTTTTAAATCACTATAAGGCTTTTCTGAATGATAATAAGGAAATTCTCTGACATTTATTTTTCAGAATCCTATGTCAAGGTGGACATCATAGATGCCAGCAGTGCAAGTAACGTCTGGTGCATTGTGATATCCTTTATCATTTATGTGATCCAAACTGAATATTATGCAAGGGGTAAGTATATAAAGTTATGATACCATAAAGGAAATGCACACTGCTATCACAGATTTTCAAATGATTTCTGAACAGTAAGGAGGAGATGAGTAGCATCTGTTCTTACTATCAGAGAAGCAAAATGGTAGACAAAGTGACAGTCTCTCACTATTATTTACTGTTCACTGCTTTATTTCTGGGAAATACTAGTTAAGAGATTTTGGTAAGCTACAAACTCTAGTGTACCATTCTTTAAAATGTAAAGGTTCCCGGAAAGATTAAACAAACCTGAAAGGTACAATTGCTATAAAAAAAAAAATGGTCAAGTGTATATGAGGGGCTTATTATAATTAACTATCATAGAAATGCAAATTAAGACCATTCTGAAGCATCAGCTCCTAAATTACCTCAGATCTATAAGGACAGATATTATTGAAAGGAGGAGAAGGAGAGGGAAACAGAGATAGAGAGGAAGAGGCAGAGGAGGAGGGGAGGAGGACAAGAAGGAGAAGGAGAAGAGGAGGAGAAAGCAATGGCAGTCCCAGTGGCAGTGGTGGTAGTGGTGACATTAGATATAGAGGTAGAGGTAGAAGTACAGTTTGAAAAAGAAGAAGATTATACCTATGGGCACGTATGTATCAGAGGCAAGGGAACCATATCACACTATTAGAGGAAATAGGTATCTCTAAATAAGATGCAGGATTGACTTAAAGTTTATCATAAAGAATGAGCAAGCATTAAAAAGTACCCTTAAATGCTCTAACAAGACAATAAGAAAATGTTAAGAACCCCTTATAATATATTCAAACTATATAATATTTTAAAATATTTTGTATCCTTGTAGAAAAGATAATATACAGCATCTACAAATTCAAAAGCCTTAAATGTGCGTATTCAAAAATTACTTTTTTCCATACACATTCACAGAAAAAATTATGAGTCAATGATTATTGGAGAATGATCCTATGAAATGGATTCTATTCTGAAAACCAAAACACTGAATTTAAATAAATATTTAATGAAATCAAGAAAAATTTTAAACTCAATTTAAATGTATATAAACTGAAAATAGTAAAAATGGATTCTGGTCTACATGGAAGGCAAAATTTCGGCAGATTTCTTTAAAGTTTCTAATCATACTTAAAACAATAATATACAATTATAAAGTGCTATAAAGCATGTAGTCACACAATCTAAAGAATTCAAATGCCATCCTATGAAACAGCTAACTGCAAATATTTCATGGAAGATTATTATACACCTAGCAACAGGAAGCTGCTGATCTACTCAAGATGAAAATAATATTTGTTCTCCTTTTTGTGGCTCTTGTGTGTGGGAAACACTGTAACTTACGAAAGGAGAGTACTCAAAGTTGAAGAATGACAGTTTTTTGGCCAGGCCCAAATGAAAGTCCCCATCTAGCATATCTATGTCTTTCACGCTGGCCCTGGGAATGGAGCTCCCTTTGCCAAGCACTCTGTGTGTGCCGCACTGGCTTCAGAGCACATTGCCTGCACAGCTGCTCAGGACACAAAGCTGAAAATGGTCCGACTCTTGGAATATTGGTATAATGCTTATTGTTGTCACCATGAAATTGCCAATAAGTTTACCTTTGAATACTTGTTGCATAAAGGAAGCCAAGTGACAAAATAAACAGAGAAAACACACCAAATGGCAGTGCACATGGTACTGACCATCCCATACAAAAGTAGTCCAAGGCTGTGGGCACAACAGAGAGTACCCACGCACAGTGGTCGGGCCAATAAACATTCAGTGCCAATGGCAGCCAAGGGACCTATTGACTGGAGCAGGCTTTGGCCCATATTTCAGCAGCAGAACTAGTGGTGTCAGCAGCAGAAGTGGCAACAGAGGCCACAGGTGCAGGAAAGAGGAGGAGATTCTCATGGTGCAATAGAGATCTGCATGTGGAGGTCAGGCAGCAGCCGTGGCACATGCACGGCACGCGCCCAGATATTAGCGGTCCATTCTGACAGATCAAGGAGAAACTGCCAGAGACTATCAGACAGTACATTTTTTTAAGGTTTTCTTTTTAAAAAAATAATTTTATTGAGAAACAAATAGTAATGAGACAGTTTCAAATCCGATTAGTATGACAGTTTCAGTAATAAATATATTGCATATTGTTGTCTTAGTGGTTATGTAAACATGATATACTGTCCACAAACACTATTAAAACCGATCTCTTTATTCATTGAATTGAGAGAATGTACCTGTATATCTATCCACTTTTGAATATACAGATACAAAATGGTTCATTCATCTGAACCCCTTTTTTGTTTAGTTTTATCAGAGAAGGGTATTCCAATGTTATTTAAATATTGTAGGTGGGTGAATTCAGCAAAATGTTCCAATATAGTCCACTAGTCCACAATAGTAGTGGGCTATCCACAGGACTGGCCATGTCAGAGTAATTGACTTGAGCGTTCCACAGCTCAGCATATTAACATGGCTTCACTTCTCATGCCTTGTTTCTACACTTCTCTGCTGAATGGTTAAGACCAAGATAAAACAAGACCTATATAACAAAAAATGTAACTTTTGTATCTGATAAGGTAAGGTGAGTCCCCTCAGCACTTACCCTGAAACCTTGTATTGCACTTCACAGATCCTTTGTCAGTATCAGCCATGTGGATGAGTCAAGGCCATTGTTTGACCAATTTGCTCTCTGTGAAAGCCTGAGAGAATGTTTTCTCTCCATGTGACTCTCCTTATGCACACTCTATATCATTGATCACATTCCTCTGTAGCCCTATAATCTCCTTGATCAGAAAATTTAGAACACAACTGAGCTAAATGATGTTATACTACAGGTTCTCCTATGTCCTGAGTCTTCACTGATCTTAAAATGCTAGAGCCACAATGTTGGTTGTCCTTGCAGTCCTTCTTTTTCTCTAATTTTTGGTCTGCAAACATAGGTTATTAACCCACCAAAAGAGAAGTTCATTATTACCCTACAACACATGCAGTTGGGTTTAACCTAACTATCTGTCTGAATATCACACATCCTAGGCATGACATGGAACAGGCTTCTTTTTTTTTCTTTTCTTTTTTTTTTTTTTTTTTTTTTGCATAGAAATGACTGTTTTATTGCTAAAGTATTATCTTCATTTAGTAAGGATAACTTCTATTTTTTATTTTATTGAAAAACAATAAAAACCGATTAATAGGATAGTTTCAGCAATCACTACATTGTACATTGTTATCTTCTTAGTGGTTATCCATAGTACAAAATATAGATAGGACAATCTGTCCAAACACTACCAGCACAAATCTTTCTTCTCATTGAACTGAGCAAAAGCAGTTGCATATCTATCCTAACCATTCTGTATATACAGATACAAAATAGTCTCTCCTTTGTTATGCCGGTCAGAGATGGGTATTCCATTGGTATCCAAATACTCCATGAATTCAGCAAAACAATCCAACACATTCCAGCAGTCCACTATAGTAGTGGGCTATCTGCAGGACTGGCAATGTCAGAAGTTGTTGACTTGAGCCTTTCACAGCTCAGCATATTAATATGGCTTTGCTTTATATACCTTGTTTTTATACTTTTCTGCTGGATGGTTAAGACCAAGATAAAGCAAGACCTATATAACAAGAAATGTAACTTCTGTATCTGACAATGTCAGTCAACTACCCTTGGGATTTATTCTGTAACCCTGTACCGAAGTTTGCAGATCCTTTGTCAGTGTCAGCCATGTAGATGAGTCACGGCCATTGCTTGACCAATTTGCTCTCTGTGAAAGCCTGAGGGAATGTTTCCTCCCCATGTGACTCTCCTTAGGCACACTCTACGTCATTGGTCACTTTCCTCTGTGGCTCCATAATCTCCTTGATCAGAAAATTTGAGACATAAATGAGTTACATGATGTTATAGTATAGGTTCTCCTATGTCCTGAGTCTTCACCAACCTTGAAAGGCTAGGGCCAAAATGTTGGCTTCTAGTTCTCTAATTTTTTTTTTAATTTTTATTTTATTGAAGTACAAATATCAATGAGACAGTTTTAAGATACCTTGACAAGATGGATTTGATAAATTAATACATTGCAAACTTTTCTTAACATTTTGGTATCATAGAAGGTGCATACATGATATTATACTTACAGACACTATTATAGCATATGTTTCTTATCAGTAAATTAAGACAGTGTAGCTGTTTGCATATCTTATTTTTTGGAACAGGTATTTTCGATAAAGTATTGATATGCTAAACTTTAAGACCCTAAAGAATATGAAGAAAAATATTAAAACAGTAAAAAGCATTTAAATATATAAATACACGATTACATATTTTTACAAAGAGATTTAGAAATCTAACATTGTAGCAGGACAGTCCTGCAACATTTTTTTCTTGTCTTTTTTCATTAATTACCTTTTTATTTTTTTACCTGAGAGACAGTATGTAATAATTGCTACATCATGACAAGCAGTACATATTTTGAAGATCAGAATCACAGGCATTCCAAGCATGATCCTATTACACATTGTTATCTTCAGTGCAGTTGCTTAATTCAAAGGTATCAGCATATATAGTTAGTCAGGGTGAGAATCCTACCAATTAACTGCTAGTTTCAAAAACCTGCTGATGTTTCTCAGGATCATTGCCTTATCCATCTTGTGCATATAAATATATGGCTTTTCCCCTGTCATGTTTTCTAGCTTTTCTCCTTGTCCTCTCCTCACTGTCTAATCCTCAAGCTAGAGGCACATTTTCTGTAAGAGGATTAAGCACCAGTATCTTCAAATTCTGACAAAGTGTTGCTTACTTCCCACCAATTCACAGTTCTGTACCGCATACACTACATATTCAAATTTTTGATCTTTCACAGCACGGTATCAAAGTGAGGCAATCGGGACTGCCACTGCCAAAGGTGTCACAGAGTGCACACGTCTCTGACAGGGCAACAATTAGGAAGTTGTTTTCTTTAGGAAGCAATTCTACTAAAAACAGGGAATAGAAGTCATTCAAAGTGTCCAAGACAGGGGGCTAGGGAGATGGCTCAGGAGAATAAGCACTTCCCTGACAAGCACAAAGGCCTGAGTTCAATACCTGGTTCCAGAAAAAAAAAAAAAAAAAAAGGATTTAAGACAGATTAAATGCATGACTGTAATTCCAAATTGCCATTTTCCCACCGCCAGGGCTGCTGGGACCCACGACAGGGGCCTAAAACTTTAATTTTTAAGGAATCTCTGTGCTGTTTCACATAATGGCTGTACTAATTTATACTCCAACCAGCAGTAAATATTTCCATTTCTCTTGGTTTGTATCTTTATTTTTATCTTTTTATACTGTCACAATCATTAGAGGGAGGTGACATCTCATTGTGATTTTGATTTGCATTTCCCAGTTGATTAATAATACTGTACATTTACCCATGCACCTGTTGGCTATTTATATGTTTCCTCTTGAGGAATGTATCTTATGTCTTTTATTTTAAAATCAGATTATTATTTTTGCTTCCTATTACGTTATTTAATTTCCTTTTACATATTCTAGATGTTAAACTTTTGTCAGATGCATAGATGATATGTATTTTCTGTCATTCAGTTCACTAACTCTTGGCTTTCTTTCTCTTATTTTGTGGGGAAAAAAGATGTTTAGTTTAATATCATAAAACTTCATCTGTTTTATTTGTCTGTACTTGAGGTAGGGGTTATGCACTGTGGTTTCTTAACAACAACAAAAAACCTTTCCCAGACCAACTCCATGAAGGATGTCTTCCTGTAGCCTCAAAAAACTAAAAACAGAACCACCATGTTACCCAGCAAAAACATTTCTAAGTATACATTCAGAGCAAATAAAATCATGTTGAAGAGACCTCTGAACTCCCATCACTGCAGCAGTATTCAGAGTACCTAAAATACATCATTAATCTAAGTGTCCATAAACACACAAGTGGACAACAAAATACAGTAAAACCACGGTCTGTGAGCACAACTCTCAGGAAACATGCCTGCAAGTAACACACGTGTTTACCAATGCCAATTTCTCCATAAGCAAGAGCAAAAACCCAGATGGCTTGTTCCATAACCCAAAAATAGACACATAAAATGGTTTTAATACTTACAGATATTACATATCATACAAAATGGAAAATAAAATACAAACTATGAAGAAATCAAATTGCATTCACCTTTGAAAACCTTCATGGCTAATGTGCAGGAGATATGAGAGGAAAGTTTCTGTAGGGGACAACTTGCACTAAGAAATGACTGCTATCCATAGCCTCAGTGGAATCTTTTTCATTTCATTAACTTTAACACAGAACCTATCCAATGACAATTGTTTTCGCCATTTTGGAGGATTTGTGTAAATGTGATACTGCCTTGGCCTTAAACAGATTCATCACCCACATTGCTACAGCCTTCATGGTGCTTTTCTACAAAAGTCAATTGGCTTTTATACAAAATTTTGTACTATTTTACACATCACCCTAAGCTCATTTGAAGTGAGGGCTTCCTCTGCCTTTTTTTCTTCTTATGCGTGGATGGCCTCCTGCTGTTGGGAGACAATCACCCACAACAGGGGTGGGGTAGAAGGGAGAGAGGGAGACAGGAGAGAAGGAAAGAGCTAGAAAAGGAGGGAGGGGGAAGAAAGAGAAATTGCTATGCTGCATTAGAAAAAGTAAAAGAGACAAGAGGCTCAAATGACAGAAAATCCTAACTTAGAAATAGAAACTACAAAAAATAACCAAATCAAAGTTTTAGAACTGAAACACACAATATCTAAAATTGATTACAGAATGGCACAATAGCAGGACGGAAATGACCAAGTAAAAAGATTGCAAGTTTAAAAACAAATCTTTATTAACAAAGGAAGGAAAATACGTAGGAACAGTGAGGAAAGTTCTGGTGAACTACACAATAACTCCAAAAATTCTAATGCCTGTATCATTCATAAGACTTCTAAAATGATAAGTAAAATAAATTGTGGTTTAAACATTTTTAAAGAATAAGAATGGCAAAAGTTTATCAAACTTGGTGAATGATTTAGATATAAGAATGCAACATCCTCAGCAAAAGACAAACAGAATAAGTTCAAAGAATACCTAGACACCTAAGTTCATCTCTAGTCTAGGTATGTACTAAGCCAAAATCAGAATGGATCAAAGGTCTAAATTTTAAAACAGAAACAATCTGCTGGAAGATAAAATAGATACAAATCTTGAAATGACAAGCCCAGGCAGGGACTATTTAAAGAGAATATCAGTGGCATACTAAATAGTACTGAGAATCAGCAAAGGGGATCACAGCATATCAAAAAGCTTTCACCCAGCAAAAGAAACAACCAACAGAGTGATGAGACAACCTACAGAGCGGGGCAAAATTTTGCCAGGTACTCTTCAGACCAAATATATTTAAAAACTGAAAAGAAATTAGAGTCCTGAAAATAAAAGACCCAATCTGAAAATGTCCTATCTAAATAAAGACCCTTCACAGAAGTGCAAATGGCCAATAGATCATGAAAAAATGTTCAAGTCACTGGCCATTCTGGACACTCAAATAAAAGCTGTAGTTTTATCCTAAAAAATATGACTATCATTAAAATATAAAAAAAAATGCTGGTGATGATATACAAAAAAAGAACTCTTCTGCATTTTTCGGTGGAAATGTAAGCTAGTAAAATCTTTATGTAAATCAGTGTGGAGAGTCCGAAAAAAAAAATCCCATTTGATGCTACTATCCTCATGAGTATCTTCCCAAAAAACAGAAATCATTATATTACAAGAAAAGAGGCATACTCATGTTTATAGCAGTACAACTCATAATGGTTAGATCTTGGAAGCAGTGTATATGTCCATCCACAGATGAATAAGAAAATGTGGTATTTAATGCAATGGAGTGTTAATCTGCCATAAAGAACAATAAACTTGAGGTATTCATATGTGAATGGGTGCAGCCTAAGAACATAAAGTAAAATAAGTCAAACATGCCAAACATACAAGCTTAAATAGTGCGTGGCTTTCTTACATGAGAAACTATATATATATATGAACAAGGAGTAAAATAGGAAATATATAAATGGGAAGTAAGGGGGAAACTATTAGATTACTGAAAGGAACAGTTAATGTAAAATTATCTTGGAATAAATGGAAGCAGTACTCTGGGTGCCCTGGCACCACATAAAAATGAGATTTGCTTCTGATGCAACCAAACGTTGATCCTCTGTGATTTTATTTGTAAATTGTTTCAATTATTTTATTAGCTCATGTTTCTCTTATTTGTTTTGCAGCTCAAAGAAAAAAAGAAGATGGTGAGTTTCAACCCTTCAATAGTCTCAACTACTGAACAAGATAACAATATGCAGGGGCTGGGGAGATAGCTCAATGGAATAAAGGGCTTGCCTGGCAAGCGCAAGGGCCTGAGTTCAATCCCCAGTTTCGCAAAAAAAAAAAGATAACAATATGCAATATAACAATCATTGTAAATTTCCTATCATCCTGTTTTGAAAATCTATATTATTTTTACTTTTTGATTATTTTTACTCTCTTTAAAATATAAATAAATAAGAAGTAGAGAAAAGTTCAAATAATTCTCCAAATTACCTATTCCATTATTTCAAAAATATTTTAACATGTATGCTAATTTGTTGAATTTATGCTATCAGTTTCTCTTAACTCTTTAAAAAGAAAATTCTGGGGTTGAGGAGATCGCTTGGCAGTCTAAGTGCCTCCGTGGCAAGTGCAAGGACCTGGGTTTTATCCCCAGAACCACATCCCTAATCCCAGTGTTAGGGAAGCTAAGACAGGAGGGTCACTATGAGTCCAAGTTGCATAGTGAGACTCTGTACCAAATAAATAAATGAATAGAAGACTTTTTTAATTTTAAAATAATTCTGTGTAATTATGTACTCTTATTTCATAAAAGAGAATTTTTTGTCTGTCTTATACTCTGAGCAACTGCTTTAAACATAATAAAACACTACATTAATTATTATTATTTTGTTATAAATTTCATTTTATTTTTCCATAAAATGATAAAATAAAAATAAATTCAGCATGAGCATATTTCTTAGGGGTTTTTTTTCTTTTTTTTTTTATTTTAACAAACAGTCTACAGGGTTCAGGGTCTCACTACTAGATCAGACTCCTAGCGATCTACCTGTTTACAGCCTCCTGAGTGCTGGAATTACAGGCATGTGCCACCTCACCCAGTCTCAATTGCTATCTCAGTGCACCCCAGAGTCAGGGATGGCACGGCCGGCCCAGAGACTGAACCCCTAGCCCCTGAGCCTGCTTGCAGGCACTTTAATCCACTGAGCTATTTGGCTGGCCATAAGCATATTTCTAAGATCGAAATAAAGAAGTAACATCTGGAAGAAAGAAAGAAAGAAAGAAAGAAAGAAAGAAAGAAAGAAAGAAAGAAAGAAAGAAAGAAAGAAAGAAAGAAAGAAAGAAAGAAAGAGAGAGAGAAAGAGAGAAAGAAAGAGAGAAAGAGAGAGAGAAAGAGAGAGAGAGAAAGAAAGAAAGAAAGAAAGAAAGAAAGAAAGAAAGAAAGAAAGAAAGAAAGAAAGAAAAGAAAGAGAACACCTGAAAGATTCTAGAGAAAAGGAACACAATTCTCACAGAACAGAGATTCAACATCAGGTGGAAATAAAGAAGTAACACCTGAAGAAAGAAAGAAAGAAAGAAAGAAAGAAAGAAAGAAAGAAAGAAAGAAAGAAAGAAAGAAAGAAAGAAAGAAAGAAAGAAAGAAAACAC
>PVKA01055308.1:0-10381 GCA_004027165.1 Ctenomys sociabilis
ATACCTCAAGCTCTAAAAGAAAACCACCTCCAACCCAGACTGACATACCCAACAAAACTATCTTTCAAAATTGACAAACATATGAGATACTTCCAAGACAAGAACACCTGAGGAAATTCATGGACACTACACCAGCACTTGAAATGTTCCAAAGGAAATTCCATAAAGAGACTAAAAAGATTACAACTCCATGAACAACAGCAGAATGAATCTCCCAGGTGAGGCAACCAACTGTACAGGGAGAGAAGGAGCCAGTAACAGAAAACTAACGTGACGAGGTAAGTCAATACATCTGTTATAACTATCAATGTTTTTTTTTTTGTTTTTGTACTGGAGATTGAACTCAGGACCTTGCACTTGCCAGGCAAGTGCTTATTCTACTGAGCTATCTCCCTGGCCCTATCAATGTTTTTTTAAAATTTTTTTCTTTGACTATTACAATTTTTTTTTAATTTAGTACAAAGTCTACAGGGTCTTACTATGTAGATTGATTCATAGTGATCCTCCTGTTTTCAGCCTCCCAAGTGCTGGGATTACAGACTTGTGCCACCATGCCCAGTCTTAATCACCATCTCAGTACACCCAAGGGCAGGGCTGGCATCGCAGGCCTGGGGATCAAACTCCTGCCCCTGGGTCTGCTTAAGCAGGCATTTTAATCTGCTGAGCTATTTGGCAGGCCCATAACTATCACTGTTACTGATCTCCATTCACCAATCAAAAGAAACAGATTGGCAAAATGTATTAAGAACCAACGAAATGCCGAAGACAAGAAACACATTTAATTGAAAAAGAAATTCATAGACTTAAAGTCCAAGGATGGAAAACAATACTCAATATGACAGAATCCTGGAAGAAAGCAGGGGTAGCTATTCTATTTACAGACAAAGTGGATTTCAAGCCAAGACTGATTAACAGAGGCAAAGAAGGTCACTACATGCTTGTAAAGGGAACAAAGCAAGAGGAAGAGATCATTATCATAAATACATATGCAGCAATTACCAGTGCACCTAGCTATAAAAAAAGAAATATTACTGGATATGAAAAATCAAATATGCAGTGTACAATTGTAATGGGGGAGCTCAGTTCCCCACTGTCACAAATAGAAAGATCAACTAGACAGAAAAGAATGAAATATCAGAACTGCACCAAATTTTTAAACAAATGGACTTAATTGACATCTAAAGAGTATTGCACCCCACAACATCAGAATATACATTCTTCTCAGGTGCAGACAGGACATTCTCCAAAATAAATCACATCCTGGATAGAACATGTATAATTAAATGCAAGGGAACTGAAATTATCCCATGCATATGATTAGATCATAGTGCAATGAACTTAGAAATCGACAGCAAAAAAAGAACAGTAAGAACTTCATAAATACATGTAAGTTAAATAATGCCCTCTTGAACAACTAATGGGTCACAAATGAAATTAAAGAAATTAGATAGTTTCTACAATTAAATGATAAGGCCAGTGTAACATACTGGAACTTATGGGACACAATAAAAGCAGTCCTATAAGGGAAATTTCTAGTAGTGAATTTCCAAATCAGAAAAGCACAGCAAGCTCAAATAAACAACCTAATGTTGAACCTCAAGCTTCTAGAAAAAAACAAGAGCAATTCAAGCCCAAACCTCATATGAGAGAGAAAATTATAAAGATCAGGACAGATATTATACCAATTTAGAGATAAGAAAACAATACAAAGAATCAATAAATTGAAATTGGTTCTCTCAAAGATTAAATAAAATTGACAAACCCCCTTCATAAGAAAAGATAAATTTGAGATATTTCTAGCTAAATAGATGGGCTTTGAGACCAGACTTAAGTAAAATAAGTCAGACAGACATGTGTACACATGGAATTGTCTCCCTGCTGTGAGGAACTGAAAGTGTAACTAAGAACAAAAATGTATAATAGAAATTGTGAAATAAGAAATTTTTCAAAAAGAAATGAGGGAAGGCCAAATATCTCAGTGGATTAAAGTACCTGCAAGCAGGTACAGGGACCAGGGGTTCAATCCCTGGGCCTGCATGCAAGCCCCGCCCCCGGGCACACTGAAAGGGCAATAGAGACTGGGCATGGTGGTGTGTGCCTGTAATCCCAGCTCTTGGGAGGCTGTAGACAGTGGGATTACTGTGAGTCTGATCTAGTAGTGAGACCCTGAACACCCTAGACCCTTTCCTAAAATATAAGAAAAAGAGAATAAAATAAAAAAGCAAAAAGAAACCATAATATGTTACGAAGAAGAATGCTAAGTGAAAAAAGAAAAATGGAAAATGTGTCTGTTAGTGACAAGTAAATATGCTTTTACTCATGGACCAAGAATGAAAATCCACAGGTAAATGGAAATAAGGTAAAGGATTTTCGGAACCCTTTATTCTAATTACTACATTATTTGTGAAATCATGTCTATTTCAACCTCTCTCCCCCACTTCTGAAGCCCTCATGAGGATGTCTTCCTGTCCTAAAGCCTCTCTCACCTCCTTGTGAAACACTGTTGCTGCTGCTTTCAGCACCGTGGCTTTTGGTTTTAGCACTTGTATAACTGGGGCCCAGGGAATGGTCATCCTGCAGTGTTCATGAGGACTTCTGGAGGTGACCATGGAGCCTCGCCCCAGAGTCTCATTTCGGTGACCCCAGGTGGGGCCCAAAACTTTGCGTTTTGAGCACTTTCCCAAGTGTTGCCCATACTGCTAGTCCCAAGGCCGGGTTTTGACAACCATTGCTGTAGAAGACACAGATGCTCAGTAGGACGGCCACCTCCAGGAGTCATGTCTTCTTCTCCTTCCCCAGCCCTTGCTATTAATCCAAGCGTAGAGATAATTAATGTGTTCAGAATACAGCAGTTCCTTGTGTACCTGATTGGTCCAAAAATCAGGTGGGCTCACCTTGGCCGACCAGTCAGAGCCAAGATCGCGTGCTAAGAGCTTACCTGCAAGGGGCTGGTGTTCTCGGAGCAACTCACAAGAGCCACAGGGTCTGACAGTGTTTGTTTTGGTATCAATTTGGATTTATTTATTTATTATTTTAAGGAAGGGTCTACAGGGTGTCCAGGGTCTCACTACTAGATCGGATTCTTAGTGATCTGCCTGTTTACAGCCTTGTAAGAGCTGGGATTACAGGTGGGCGCCACCACGCCCAGTCCTAATTGCCATCTCAACGCCCAGGACAGCAGGCCCAGGGATCAAATCCCTGGCCCCTGCACCTACTTTCAGGCACTTTAATCCACTGAGCTATTTGGCCACCCCTTTCGATTCTTTTAGATATGAGTAACAGACATGGAATTCAAAGCATGAACAAAATGAGAGTAATTTTTAAAACTTAAAAAATAACATCCTAAAACCTGAAATAAATTGCTCTCCTGGACTGGCTGATACGCTGCTGATCAAAGTCACCGAAGGCCTCGATGGGTTATGTCTATCATCGCTGTCCTCATACTGGTTGGGCATCGTGGTGGGCCTGGTCTAACCTGGGTGAGATCATTAAAGGATCTATAAGAGTGTGACAGAGGAAAAGCAGTCAGTACAATCAACACAGCCTCAAGCTGTGCTACAGAGTCCTTCACAGAGGTCTCCCAGCACCCCGCAGCTGTCCTGGAAAATCTGCTGTTGAACTCTCCATCTGATTCTCTGGCCCCTTGCCCAGCACCATTCTTTCCTGATAAACTCTATTCCCCGCTCCTCCTGCTGCTGAAATTAGTGTGATTTTTGTAAGCAGGAACTGGACCTTATCTGAAGCCATGGCCCCAGTGGTCAAGTTACTGCCTGAACACAGTAGGTTAAAAAAAGAGACTTTCTTGGTGGGCTTGGGGTGGTCTCCACCATACAGCTCTGATGGGCTGAGAAATGCAGCGGTCTCCTCTGGTGCTGTGTGCCATCTCCTCCCAGGGCATCATGGTGTGCCTGGTCTAACCTGGGTGAGATCATGAAGCCCTTCTCAAGTATTTTCTAGAGGAGCCTGCCAATCTGGGGTTCAGGACTGCAGCACTGGATGCACCATCTTTACAGGACCGTCAGGAGTCTCACATCCCTACAGATACACATTCCTGACAAAGTCTAGGCCCAAGAGCAGAAATCCTGGATCCCTGAGCCCCTCCTTGGAGGCCGATGGACCATGCCCGGGTCAGAAGGCTTCTCCAGTCTGTTTGCAGGGTTCTCAGCCCATCAGAAATGCTCAGCACAGAGACCCTTACCTTTTAAGAAAGGGGCGCTCAGCTGTTCCTTCAGGGGAGGAATGTTGAACTGATTGCTGTACCAGAGGAAGAGATAGAGGAGGATGGCATCTCAGTATCATAGCAACTTCACCTCAGACTTCTCCTACCAGGAGAAGAGTCAACTGAGCATATGAATGTAGGAACTGGGAAGATGAGAAAAGGAATGAGCAGACTGATAAAGTTCTGTCAGTTAATATCAGGGCCGACCAAGCCTTCTACGCCCTTTAGACCAGGGAGAAAACTAACCCAGGTCTTTGGAACCCGCTGTTAGGAAGACATTGTCGGAATCTGGCCAAAATCTGCACTCCATCATGCCACTCCAATTCCCCTGAGAGCTGGACCCTTGCCTTTCTTCCCGAGACCCTTTCTGTGCTATTACCCCAGGGAGAAGCTTTCTGGACTGGATCTCCCAAGCATGCTGTCCGCTCCTCCAGGCCCTCCGCCAAGCTTAGCCTCCCACCTGCTCTCTCTTCCTGCCGCTCGCTATCTGAAACCACCTGGTGTCCAAAGCGCAGCCTGTGTGTCATTATCTTCTCCATCAATATCTCTCCTCCACTCTCCCCTGAACCAAGCATCTCCTCCTTTCCACGGCACAGGGTAGCTCAAGGCTTCCTGGGACATACCTGCTGTCTTCGCCTAGTTCCCACCCGCCCTTTAATGTTCAGCTCAGCGCTCACTGCTCACAAGCCTATGCTTTTGCTTCCTGGCTGAGAGACCTGTGAGCTTATGATGTGTGTGTGTCTCCCCTTCTAGGCTCTAAGGACCTCTGTGGTAGGCCCAGTCACAGTCACGTGTATGTCCCTAGAGTCCAACACAGGGGCTGATTTGCAGCTATTATGAGTGTCACCAAGCTGAAGTGCCAGCCATCAGGAACCACGCTGAGACACAGGCACTTTCAGTTACCCAGGTTGCAGGAGGAGACCTTTGCCAGTACTACACAGCATGCTGCGCTTTTCTGAAATTGGAGCAGGCAAAACTCAGTGAACCTGACACAGCTAAGAGCTCAGGAGCTCTGGGTCTTCCCTGGCATCCTGGAGTTTGTTCCACCGGCTTGCAAAAATCCAGATAAAGTAACATATACACAACAAGCAGAAGGTGCATAATCCAAGATAAGGCACAGCCCTGTTCCCAGAATCCTCTGGTGGCACGCGCGCGCATGCGCGTGCGCACACACACACACACACACACACACACACACACACACACACAAATGCAGTGCACAAGTCCCTTGGAGTAGAGATGAGGGGGCCTCTGTGTCACCTGAACAAGTAGAGAAGGCACTGCAGAAGAAGTATATTTGGCCTGTATGCTCCAGGATGAAAAAGGAATCTAGCAGGCAAGGACGGCGTGGGAGACAGTAGTCTGGGCAGAGCGAGCCGCCTGGGCAAAGGCCCACGGACTGGCAGGTCTGAAGGTCAGCCTGCGGTTGGAGGCTTTGTGCAGGGTGTGGCGCAGACAGCATGGAGCACAGCATGTCTGAGGGCAGGGCATCAGCCCTAGCTAAGAGATGAAGCTTTTGTCTGCTGAGCACTGCGGAGCCTGGATGGTGATCAGCACAGAAATAAAACCTGGCAGTGGCATTGAGGACAAAGAGGAACAGGGAGGTTGATGTGAGCCCTGGAAAGGTGCTGTGCTGGAGAAGGAGGAGGAGAGAGGCTTGTAAGGCGTCATGGGGGTGGACGTGAAGGCGCCATGGGGGTGGAAGCGAAGGCATCCCGAACCCTTCCAAATCCTTCTTCCATGCTACCCACACGGCCCACTCCCCCGCGCCCCAACCCATCCTTCTTCCCTCCTTGGCTATGAAACCCTGAGGCGAGGAGATTCCAAATGCTGACTGCATCTTCCCTGGCCCATCCCAGCTTTTGGCAAATGAACTGGTGCCGTTCCCCAGAAAGCTTTTCTCGTACTTCATAAAGTTAGCAGAGAGGGGAAGTGTTAACAGTATGATCTGTAGAGTCCCAAATTCTAATCCCAGTCCTAACACTAACCCAGCTTTTTCACTCCCTGCAGCTCTGCCAAAATTGAAAGAGACCTGTGCCAGACACAAGTAACTTAAGCTGAGCCAGCAGGCCCAGGTCTCCAAGTGCCTGGAGGCTGCTAGATGCTCTGTGCCTTCGGACCTGGCCTGGGGCTGCCTGGAGCAGTGGGTGGGGGACACAAAGGTGCTCTTGGGGTGCTTTTCCTTGGCAAAGAAATATTGCAATGTTAGGGCCGGGGAGATAGCTCAGTAGAATAAGAGCTTGCCTGGCAATCACAAGGTCCAGTGAGACTGAGTTCAATCCCTGGTACCGGAAAAAAAAAAAAAAAAAAAAAAAAATTGCAGTGTTGATCCTGAGTTAACTCAGGAGATTTTTTTTTTTTTTTTTTTGGCAGAACTAGGGATTGAACTTAGGCCCTTGTGCTTGCCAGGGAAGCACTTATCCACTGAGCCACCTCCTGGGCCCCTAAGTCAGGAGCTTTAAGAAGGCAGGTGCCATTCGTTCAGTAAAAGAGGGAAATCACAGTCCTGTATGCGCCTCATCTGACCTCAGCAACCACAGAAAAGTTTTAAGTTTAGGGAAACATATAGTGCACTTTTCACAATGTCTATTTCATACCTAATACTTTAAAGGTACCCATTGTATTCGGTTCCCATAATCACGGTATTACAACCATTTCCTAGCTGAGGAAGATGAGCTCTTAAAAAATAGTTATCAAGGGCCAGCAGTACAGCTCAGCAGACTAAGTGCTTTTTAGTAAGTGCAGTGGCCAAGGTTCAATCCTTGGTACTGCGTGCTGCGCTGGCCCTGCCCCCAGGTACACTGAGTTGGCGATGGTCGTGGTAGCGCATGCCTGTAATCTCAGCACTAGGGAGGCAGAAATCAGGAGGATCACTAGAGTCCAAGCTGTTAGTGAGAACCTGCACACACACGCGCGCGCACACACACACACACACACACCCCTTTAGAAAACATAGTTGTCAGGCATGGTGGCACCCACCTGTAATCCAAGCACTCAGGAGGCTGAGGCAAAAGAATCACTGACAGTTCAAGACCAGCCTGGGATACACAATGAGTTCAAGGCCAGCCTGAACCATATAATGACACCCTGTCTCATAAATGAACAAAAGCGTATGTGCCCAAGGGCATGTGCAAACAACATTTGTTATAGTGAAGTACAACCTGTCTAGAAATAATCTTACTTTAGGCGGGCCAGATAGCTCAGCCGACTAAAGCAGCTGCTTAGGTAGACGCAGGGATCAGGGTTCAATCCCTGGCCTGCCACGCCGGCCCTGCCCCTGGGGCACACTGAGATGGAGATTGAGACTGGGCGTGGTGGCATGCACCTGTAATCCCAGCACTTGGGAGGCTGAAAACAGGAGAATCACTACTGAGTCAGATCTGTATAAAGTCTTACTTTGAGAAACAAGAGGAGCATATTACTTTGATTCTTGTGAGTCTGTACAGGGCTCAGTGTAGGTCAGCCACCGCAAACCTTTTAGAGCTTCCAATGATAATGCTGGCTGCGGTACACATGCCGCAGGCTTGCCACTGCTCTGGACTTTGCATAGCATGCTTACCTGTTTTCTTTAGTTTTGCTGTTGTTTGTGTTTTAGTGTTTTTGAGACAGAGTGTATAGTTCGGGGTGGTGTGAACTCACTAGGTCATCCAAGCTAGGCTGGATTTCATAGTGAGCCTCCTGCCTCAGCCTCCCAAGCACTGGGATTTCAGGCATGCACCACAGTGCCTGGCTACATAGCTTCTATCCACATTGTACTCAGGATGAATCTCAGGAATCGCCAGGCTTCTGTTGTAGAAATAGGGATGGGAGAGCAGGGAGAAGAGGTGCAGCAGCCAGAAGTGGAGACATTAGTGCGCAACCAAGTCCAGACCCTGCTCCTTTTCAGTGGAGAAACACTCTGGGGAAGTCGGGATTCAACACAAAGAGAGAGCTGATCACACAGAGAGGGGCTTGCAGGGGACCTTCGGGCCTGAGGTGAGGTCCAGGCCCACACTACTGGCCAAATGGATGTGCTGTGTTGTCACAGTCACATGGGCCAGGCCTGCTGCCACTCCGGTGAATTTAAACTCAGATTTTGCCTATAGTGCCTCAGTTTCTCCTTATGTAATAGGTGACAAAAATAGTACCTCCCCATAGACTGCTGTGATTAGTTGACACAGAAAGGGGCATCCAGACACACCATCTCAGTGAAGGCCTGCGGCTATGACCACGACCGTGACTCCTGCTGCTGCTGTTTCTTCCCAGGAGCATCAGGGGTGTGGGGGAGGCCAAGCCATCAAAGGGGACCGTGGGAGCTCAGGCTGCAATGACAGGACAGTGAATGAACAGAAGTCAGAGAAGGACAGTCTCAATGGAAACACCATCATTTGAGGATGGTGAGTCTGGCAGGATCACTCGGCTCCCCCTTCCTCCGTCACCACGTTTATCCTAGACTCTGTAATTACCTGTCCATCACTGCCTCCTCGTAGGGTCGCAGCTGTGGTACTGGTGACTCTGGTGTCCAGTGTGGCTCTGGGTGGGGGGCACCACACCTGCTGCCCTTCTGAGCAATCAATGCAGAGTGCAGAGGCAGGCTGGCAGAGAGTCTACAGCAAGACAGGCAAGAGGCAGACACAAGGATCTGGGCTAGGATGGAGGCTAGGGGGGTGAAGGAGAAGTAGGAAACACCAGAGGACCGGATTGTGTACTGGCCTTGTATATAAGGCCCTGAGTTCGATGCCCAGAACTGTCCAGTGGCACAGCACCTGGCAAGCACAAGATCCTCAGTTTGATTCTAGACATGAGGAGGAAGTGAAAAAGGAGGAGGAAGAGAAGGAAGAGGAGAAGGAGGAGGAGGAGGAGGAGGACAAGAAAAAATGCAAGGGATACATGCAAGAAAGGGCAAACTGCACTCTGATGATTGGCATTACAGGTAACAGGAAAAGACTCCAAACCTGGACTCCAAGCCTGGGCCTCTGAATACTGGCAATGGCTCTGTTAAAAATGAAAAGAAAGAAGTTGAATCCATGCACATAGTAGAAAAAGAAGAGTTCCTTTGAGGATTAAGCAATTCATCAGCAGAGGAACACCTTCCTGAAAGAAGGAAGGTTGTGTTGTACTCTCAGCTACTCAGGAGGCTGAGGCAGGGAAATGGCCATCTAGAGGCTATAAAGAGCTTAGCGAGAAGCCGTCAAGGAGGAAAAATTAGGGTGGGGCTGAGCTCAGGACAGCGCCCTGACTTTGATCCCTACAACTTAGGGAAATAAAAGTAAAAGAAAAATGAAAAAGAGTATGGACAGTCTGTTCCTAAATTAATAAAAATGATGTATGAGAGAGGATGAAACTGAAGATTCAGAAAAGATGGAGGAGAAAGCCATGAGAAGCCAGAGAGGAGCCTGGGTGTGTCCCAGGAGCTTTGCCACCATATGTTCAGTGGGAGCAAAACGTTGGAAGAACCGAAATGTACATAAATAACATGTTGGTCTGTGGATTCCTGACCGTGGGATGATACATGCTCACTAGTGGGAAGGAGGCTGAACCTTTAACACCTCCCTAGATGGGAAGAAGGCACCCTGATCAGTGCTGCGCTGAGACGCCATTACTAACTAGAGGGCAGGAGGGAGCCAGGGACCTCTATGCGCAGAATCAGACCGGAAGTCAGTGCCACCCCTGGGGTCCAGAGGCCTGGGAAGACTTTGATCCCTCATTGACTATTTTCCTTCCACTCAGGGTCACGGAGAAAGGAAGAGACGCAAGTGAGGCCCCACGAACCCCCCAGGATCCACGGTCTCAGGGTGCACAGGTCAGACAGACTTCAGCGCCTGCTGAACACTGCCTTCCGTTATTTTTAGCCAGCTCATGGGGGCTGGCCCTTCATTTGCACGTTAGTGGCTGCAGAGGGGTTGTTGGGTGCCGCTGAGCCTCACCCAGTCCTTGCAGTTACTACCACTCGCCAGACTCCCTGCTCAGCAGTGGGAATGGTCATGAGGGAGACACAGGCCCTGCCTAGTGAGGTCACGCAGGACAGGGAGAGGTGAGAGGTGCTGGCTGGAGGTCGGAATTTGGCAAGAACCAGTTTCTTGTGCTGAAAAACAGACTGCACCAGGAGATATTGAGGATGGCTAGCAGGGACAGGTGGCTCCAAAGGCACCCTGCCCCACCCTCTCTTCCCTTCCCACTCCC
>PVKA01055309.1:0-10380 GCA_004027165.1 Ctenomys sociabilis
AAAAAAAAAAAAAAAGCCTGGTTTTTCTCAATACACCTTTAAAGGTTTTTAAATTGTTTCATATCTGTTCAAGTTCAGATTCTTAAGAACCTCATTTTTAATTTGTAATAAAAGTTTACAACTTGATTTTTTTCAAAAATGGCATCAAACTGCAAGCACCTGTTAATAAAGTTCACAGGGTCACCTACTTCCCACAATTCTCGGTCATTCCTCCTCAGGCCATTCCCCAACTGATTAAAAACAAAGTGAGGCCCTGGGTCACTCTCTTGGTTCTGGAAAGCCATCTTCGTGGCTGGACCTAGAGCCCCTCGAGTCCCCGATGATTAAAAATATAATTTAGTGTCTTCATTTTTGCCATGGGTTGCATTGGAAGTGGTAGATTGGAATCAACTTGATGGGATTCCAATAACGTTATTTCGGGATTACAAATATTGGTTTCTTGGACCGAGACGAGGACCTGGAAGTGTCTCCTACAACTGGACTTTCATTTAACATAGTGCTTTCATGGTTTATCTGTGTTGTGCATTGTAATACTGCTACTTCATTTCATTTTATAGCCAAACAATATTCTACTATATAGATGTAGCACATTTTATTTTTCTATTTATCAGTGGAATATTTTGGTGGTTTCTACTTTTTGATCATTAGGTAATGTTGCTCTGAACACTTGTATATACAAACAGAACTGTGTTTTCAATTCTTTTGGATATATATGTTCAAGAATAGAATGATTAGATCAAATGATGGTCCTATTTAACATTTTTGAAGAACTATCAGCTATTGTACAAAGTGGTTGAACCTTTCACTGTTTCTGATTGTTGCACATTCTCACTAACTCTCATCATTATTTGTCTTTTTTAGAAACTCTAGCGAGTTTAATATGGTATCTCACTATTGTATTGATGTTTCCCTGATGGCAAATGATACTGAGTATCTTTTCATATGCTTAGTTGTCATTTGTGTGTCTTCCCTTGTTACCAGATGGAGGGTCATGTGGTGCTTCTTTTCAGGTTCTTGGTATCTCAAACAAAGAATTGTTCAAGACACATATAAAAGGCAGTAAAAATGTACATTTATTTATTTATTTATTTATTTATTAATGTCTTTTTGAGACAGGGTTTCACTATGCAGTTCAGGATGGCCTTAAGCTCACTTTGTAGCTCAAGCTGGTCTTGAACTCACAACAATCCTCCTGCCTCAGCCTCCCAAGTGCTGAGATTACAGGCGTGCGCCACCATGCCCAGCCTAAAATGTACATTTATTGAAGACAGAAAAGAAATACACTCTGTAGAGTGAGCATAGTTCAGTGAAAAGTTTCACAGTGGCTTAAGGATAAAGGAAAGGGGTCTTTTATTTCTGCCTAAGAGTCCAAGTCTCTCTGAGAGGGCTATCCTTGGCACGTAGGACAGTGCATGTTTTCTATGTTAAACGCACATAACCTTTCCCATTATTCACTCTAATTGCACTCATGGATGCATGAATGAGCTTGTTCATATCAAAGATTACTTTCATACACTTGAAGATATTTTTTGTGACTATGCTTGAGTTGGTGATTTCCTGAAGCACTGACTTATGGGCCATTACTTTCACTGTGGCTATTGTTTGAGAGTTAGAGAGATGTTGGCAGGCCTGGGTCTCTTAAAGATTGATGGGAGTTGTTCCTTGGCCCATAATTGAAAAGAAGGCAAATGCTGGCCTGTGACAACTACTTTTCTACCTTTCCCCACTTGTTTTTGTGTAATTCACAAGTTTTCCTTATCTTTCATGTTTGTTTTAATATTAGGGCTGCCACAGTGACCACAGAAGAACAGTAGTCATGGCCCTCCGCTATCCCATGGCTGTGGGCCTCAACAAGGGCCACAAGGTGACTAAGAATGTAAGAAAACTGAGACACAGCCGCTGTCATGTCTGCCTCTCCAAATACACCAAGTTCATGTAGGACAAGATCCAGGAGGTATGTGTTTGTGGATTCGTCCCCTATGAGCGGTATGCCATGAAGCTGCTCAAATCTCCAAGGACAAACGCGCCCTCAAGTTCATCAAGAAAAGGATGGGGACACACATCTGCACCAAAAGGATGTGTGAGGAGCTGAGCAACATGCTGGCTGCCATGAGGAAGGCAGCTGCCAAGAAGGAGTGATCCCCTCTGGAATAAAGCTTTGCAGGGGAAAAAAACAAAAGGTAATAGTAGTATTCTCTGAACTCTAAACTCCTCATGTATCCTTTAATTTTTCTGAAGTGTCCTGGATGTGCTCTCGTTACTTCCTTATGAAGAATTGTAAAAATCAATACATTGCCTTTTTAGCAAAAGACACCTTTGTTCATGGTCATTCTTTATATACCCCATATAATATTCTAATGCAGTTCTTATTGATGGGAGTGCAAAAAACACCACCACAAAATATGCCCTATTGAATATTTTAAGCTGAAGGAAATTTTGAAAAATTGCAGAGACAGAAAGATCTCACTGACATTCTAGCTACACTCAAAACCATCAGAATTAGTCTTTTCTGATCCCCTTTTGTCCTGAAACAGACTATAAAACTTATAAATAACATGCTCTGACTTTCTCCGTCCATCCTGTGTTGAAGAGCTGCATGTGACAAGTGTCCTTCTGTATTCCAGGAAGCAAAGAGTATCATTTAGAGAAATCAAAAAGAATCTGAACAAATATGCCTTCCTAAGTTTTCCAGTTTGTTTTTATTAAATCATATCCTTTTGTACTCCAGATACATTTTTGCAAATCTGACCCTAAATACAGTTTCACTGGGTCTTTGGGACTTCATTTCTGCAGACTCTCATGTCACATAAAATATTTTTAAAATGTGGGTTTTTTTGTCATTCTCTCTTTTGTTATAACGACCTCTTGTGTTGGGAGGCTGAGGCAGGAGGATTGTTGTGAGTTCGAGACCAGCCTGAGCTACAAAGTGAGCTTAAGGCCAGCCTGAACTGCATAGTGAGACCCTGTCTCAAAAAGACAAAAAAAAAAATCTCTTGTGATGAGGAAAGAAAAGATATTACACATACATGATATATACAACAAACATCTGGAAGTCTTTTGTCCTGGAAATGATTTACATAGGATGAGTGATTTTGATTAAATATTACTCATTAATATTTGTAATATTTATTTGATTAAATTTTACAGTAATATTTGATTAAATATGATGTTGCAGAAAAGAAATTGGCACACTGGAAAGATTTGACTTGAGTTGGCTAGTGCTATGAGGTATTGGTCAGTTTCTGTTAGGAGGTTTTATCTATTTCTACTTGCCCTACCAAAACAGTCTAAATAAAATTCAATTTTGCAGCATTTGACTAATCTCAATAATTAGAATTCTCCATGGAAACCATGGGACAAGATCCTACACCTTCCAAAAAAGCATAAAAATAATGCTCTCCTTTTATTTGTTTCCTGGCAACATTACTTTTTGTTTTTATTCACAAGGAATTTCAAAGATATGAGCCGATTGGTATAAGTTTGGCAGGGAAAGCAAAAGAAAAGCTAACGTTTTCAGCATTCAAAAATTGATAGGAGGCCAAGAGGAAAATTAGAAACCACAACTAAACTTAATACAACACAAAGAAAAGAACAAAGCAATCTGCAATGCTAACTGGAAAGAGGAACCTGTGTCTGCTAACCTGTCAGCAGCCCAAGGGAGAAACAACAAACCAATAGTGTTAGCTCCAGGAAAAGCCCATGTTATTTGTGTTTTCTCCTCTGAGTGGTGCTAGGAATCAAACTCCCAAAAGAAGGATGGATATTAAGAAGATCTTCAGATATTATGCTAAACAGATTGAACAGTGAGATAAACATTAAAACATAGCCAAACTTAAGGATATATCACAGGGAGACAGTGTAACTGAAGAGATCTCCACAGAAGTGACAGTCTCTCTACCCTATCTTCAATCCCAGTGCAATAGCAATAGAAATATGAGAAAACAAGAGTCTCAAAAACTGTATAACTCCCCAAAAGCTGATTGCACAAAAAATGAAGTACAGGAATGTACAAGAAAAAAACTCAAAAAAAAAGAAAGAAAAGAAAAAAGCTCAAACACTAAACAGTCAAAATGTTTGAAGAGGGGGCAACTCACTCACATCCCCTTTCTATCGTCTCAAACAGGAGCTTTGTTTCCCCCAATAAATATATTCTTTTTTAAAAAAGTTTGAAGAGCCAGGTGTGGTGGTGCATATCTGTAATCCCAGCACTTTGGAGGCTGGAGAATCAAGATGATTTTGAGACCAACCTGGACTATATAAGGAGTTTGGGACCAGCTTGACCTATGTAGCAAGACTATCTCAAAAAAAAAAAAAAAGAGAGAGAGAGAAAGAACCAAATAAACATGTACACAAATGCATACAATGTTCAGTGAACTTAATGACCTTAAAGAAGAAATAAATAGGGCTAGGGAAATAGCTCAGGGATCTAAGCACCTGCCTCATAACCACAAGGACTTAGGTTCAATCCCCAGTAATGCATACCATCCTGGCCCCTAAACCCCACCTACTGTGCCAGCCACCAAAACTGGGCATGTTGGCACATGCCGCTAATCCCAGTACTAGGGAGGCTCAGGCAGGAGGATCACTACTAGTCTGAGCTGGGTACTGCACTAAATGAGACAACATAAAGCAAGCATGACCGCTTCAGTGAAGAATTAGAAAATATGGGAAAAAAGAAAGCAGAGATAAATGATCTGAAAATTTCAGTGAAAATCACGGGTAGAATTGAAAATGTAAGGATAGTGTTAGAAATGGAAGACAAAGTGGATATACTAGATTATAAACAATCTGATACCCTAAAAAAAATAATGTGACACCATGCAAGCTGGATTCAACAACTGCTAAATGACTCAAAAAAAAAATCTCAGAATTATAAGAATAAAGGAAAAGTTACAAGGTGACTCGCAAAGCACACATAGTTTACTTACAGAAGTCTCTTACAAAGGTGAGTGGGGTGAAATATTCCTTGGGGTGTGCCAATATTTCTGCCATTCAGAAAGTACCTGTTGGGGGCTCGGGTGACGGCTCAATAGAATAAGTGCTTCCCTGGCAAGTGCAAGAGGTTCAGTTCAACCCCTGGTTCCACCAAAAAAAAAAAAAGAAGAAGAAGAAGAAGAAGAGGAAGAGGAAGAGGAAGAGGAAGAAGAAGAAGAAGAAGAAGAAGAAGAAGAAGAAGAAGAAGAAGAAGAAGAAGAAGAAGAAGAAGAAGAAGAAGAAGAAGAAAGGCAGCAAAAAGTACCTCTTGATTCTTCTTCCTTTAGCTATTGCCCCAATGCACTGATCTTTTTTCAGCAAAGCATGATCTCAGTTCTCTTTTCATTCTCTTAACTTTTTCCTAATATAAAAAAATTCAATTCTGGCCGGGCGTGGTGGCGCATGCCTGTAATCCCAGCACTCAGGAGGCGGAGGCAGGAGGATTGTTGTGAGTTCGAGACCAGCCTGAGCTACAGTGAGCTTAAGGCCAGCCTGAACTACATAGTGAGACCCTGTCTCAAAAAAGAAAAAAAAAAAGAAAAAAAAAATTCAATTCTGGCGAGGGTATCTGGAAGTAACTTGCACCAAGCCGGCAGCTGCTGTAAGTGCGGTTTCAATTTCAACTCCACTATGTTTCCTTTGGCCAAAAATGCATTAGGTTGTTTTCCAGTTGGGAGCGTATTACAGATGGTACCAAGGCAGAGCCTCCAGAAACGTACACCTGATTTCCACGACAAAGATGGTAATGCTATATTAGTTAGTGGAAACACATTCTGTATTGCTGCATGGACCTATACAGCAACACAAATTGGAATAGAATAGAACCCTTCCTCTGTTGGCAGTCACCCCCAAGGAATGGAGAGATCAGTAATCATGTCATCTGATATGATACAGCTAAATTATTTCTAAATGAAATCATAATTGATGCCAAGTAAAAATGCTGTGTATCCATTAAAATTTGGTCTATTGAAGAAATAAAGTACAATTGAAACCTTTAAAAAATTCAATTTTAATGCTTGGCATGATGGCACAGGCCTGTAATCCCAAGAGTGGAAAGGCTGAGGCAGAAAGGTTGCTGTAAGTTTGAGACCAGCCTGGACTAAATAGTGAGCTCACAGCCAACATGAGCTACATAGTGAGACCCTGTCTCAAGACAGAAAAAAAAAAAAAAGCAATGTCCTGGGTTCAAAGTCCGTGGGCGTGGGGAGGGTAACATTTTATGTAAGCACCTAAAATGACTAGTTTACCTGAAACTAACTCTTGGTGTTGTACATTCTATAGGCAGGTTGGGCTGAAACTTGCAAGCCTCACCCCTCAACCTCCCAGAGTGCTGGGATTGTAAACATGTGCCTCCACAGCCTGCTCAACTTGTATCCATCATAACTGTTGCATATGGAGTACTTTCACTGCTCTAAAACTCCTGTGCTCTAAAAACCCATTCTCAAATTCCTAGCAATCTCTGATGTGTTTGCTATCTCTAAAGTTTTGCCTTTTCCAGAATGTCATCTAATTGGTAAAATAACTATGTGGCCTTTTTTTTTTGGGTGGGGGGAACTTGGGATTGAACTCAGGCTTTTGTGCAAGGATGTGCCACCACACCCAGCCATTTTAGCTGGGGTTTTTGCTTTGTTTTACGTTGCATACTAGAAATTGAACTCAGGACCTTGCACTTGCCAGGAAGGTGCTGTGCTACTGAGCTGTATCCCTAGCCCTATTCCATTTTAGCTGTTGTTATCTTTCAAAGAATTGGTTCTTCCCAGCACTCGGGAGGCTGAGGCAGGAGGATTGTTGTGAGTTCGAGACCAGCCTGAGCTACAAAGTGAGCTTAAGGCCAGCCTGAACTACATAATGAGACCCTCTCTCAAAAAGATAAAAAGAAAAGACAAAGAATGTGTTCTTTTTAGCTAGACATGGTGGTGAATGCCTATAATCCCAGCATTTAGGAAGCTAAGGCAGGAGGCTCATCTTCAGTTAGAGGCTAGCTTCGGCTACATAGCAAGACCTGTCTCAAAAAAAAAATTGCTTTCATATAACCAAATTTCCACCAAATTTGTAAACTATAGAGTTGTCTATAGTGTTTCTTAATTAGCCTTTCATTCTTTGTAAACTATAATGATGTCACCTCTTTCATATCTGATATTAATGATTAAATCTTCTCTTTTTTTTTCTTAGTTGGTCTGATTCTTTCTTTAATTCATGTTTTGGTCAGCATTTTTGTTCCCATTGCTTCCCCAAAACTACTTTTGTCAAGGTCAAGAATGACTTTCGCACTGTTATGCCAATGGTCAGTTTTAGTCTTTATCTTTCTGACTTGTTGGTCACATTTGACCCAATTGATTTCTCCCACTTCCCAGTACACTTGCTTCAGTTGGATTCCATGACCTCACAGTCCTGTGGTTTTCTTCCTACCTTCCCTCATCTTGTCCCTGGTCCTTTAGTATTTCTTCTCTCACCTCCACAATTACCACTATTAAAGAATTTTAGGACTCAGATTTTGGATCTCTCCTCTTATCTATGTTCTCTACCTTGGTAAAGTCATCCAAATTTTGTGGCTTTCACTCACAGGCTGATTTTTGGGAGCCACAGGAATTTAGAAATTGATCAAATATGTGTAGATGGGACTAGGCCTCAGTGCCTAAAGCACACAAGCAACCTCACTCCTGAGAAAAACATCCTGTCTGGTTCAGGTCAGCTATTAGTCACTAGGCAACCCTGTGTCATCTGTTACAAACTTTGCAAAAGTATAAATAAAGGATCATTTTGTTGTGCATTGCATTAGTGTGCCCATCAGGGGGACTAGTGACCACCTAGCCCAGCTTTGTCTTTTTGTCTGTCTTTCTCATTTCTGCCACTGTATCTCCCCAGGTAGTACCATTCACAGTAAGACCAATGGATCCCTACAGCTGATCATTCTCAAAACTATTTCAAATGTTCCCACCTATGGACCTCTGACCTATGTATCCAGCTACTTACTAAACATCTTCACTTAGTACTACTGGGGTAGTTCGCAAAATTAAAGTTCTCATCTTCTAATTCTAAACCTACTCAACCCATCTTTCACATCTTTGTTGTAGAGTCAACATCTTTTGTAATCCTTTTTCCCTTGAACCACCTATTCCCCACTGCAGTCAGTCAGCAAATCCTGCTGGCTCTACATTCAGAACTATCCCAAGTAAAACCATTTCTTATCACTTTTGCGACTTCAATCCTGACACAAACTCCTATAAACTCACACATGGATTATTTCATCAGCCTCCTTTCTGTCCTCACTACTTTCATTAAAATACGTTAATCCATTTGTCTACTAAAATGCCTCTCAACATGGCAGCCATTTGCCTTTTTTTGAATTTATGTAATACTCTCCCTCCTGTACACTCCTCTAGACATTTACACTTCCTATGCTTCAAACGTGCCAGTATAGTTACCTCTTGGGGCCTTTTGTAACACCCATGCCCTCTTTTTTTTTTTTTTCATGCCCTCTGTTTGAAGCAATCCCCCCATATACATCTGGCTTTCTTAAGTATTTTGAAGAAATGTTTACTTAACCTGAGGAAAAAAGATTATTTTTTCTGTTTTCCTTGATATCATTTTATGGAAAACACAATGAATTTCTCAAAATCTGCCAGTTTCTCAAAATCTTTTCCAGTTATCTCACAACAAAATTACATTTCAGTGCCATAATATTATTCTATATCAGGTTGTAAGAGAACAAAAAAATATATCACACATTCAATTAGCTGGTACAAGTAAGAATAAATTATGGTGATGGTAATAATTGTAATTTGAATTCAGCGGGAAATTAAATCAGCTCTGTAAACTAGAAGGCAGATTAGGCCATCATAATTAAAATAGTTATTTCAGGTGTAAAGGACAAAATCCCAAGCAAAAACAGAGAGGAGGGTTCCTGGCGTTGATAGCATCCCTGCCTCTCTCCCCGTTGGTCATTTCTACTTTTTTTTGCTAAGTGTCTGGCCTGTAATCTCAAGAAGGCTCTGCCAGCCAGGCGTGGTGGCATATATTTGAAATCCCAGCGCTCTGGGAGGCTAAGGCAGGAAAACCTAAACTTAGTGAGACCTTGTTTCAAAACAACAACAACAGCAAAAGGGTTGGGCTATAGCTCAGAATAAAGGCCCTAGGTTTGTCACTGGTGTGGCAAAATGGAAGTATAAAAGTTAAACTTTTTTTTCCTTTAGAGACAAGCAGTTTCTCCAAATTTAATCAGACCTAGGGTATAAAATGCCACCTCTACCTCTTCCTTAGCTCAGAATGGACAGGATATGCAGATTCTGGTACCAGGAGGTCAAAGCACAGTTTTATTTCAACAGGAAAGATAGGAAAATGTGAGGTCCAATAAGGATAAAAGGAACTTGGAGAGATCTATTGTTTCATTGTCTTCCCTCCACCACCTGTGCCTTGCTATAAAAGGCCCCAACATACTTGCAAACAAAGAAATGGAGAGTTGAGTCAAATGAAGCTGCTCCATACCCTTGGAACTAGCTTTACATAAACCCCTTTCTTTCTCATCAATATAAATGGTCTCCTTTGATCTGATCAGCTGTAAGCTAATGAACATACGCACCTAAGAGGCTGATAGCAGGCTCAATCCCCAATAGAGAAGAGTAGGGGGCTCTGTCATGTTAACTCACACAGCACGCTCCTGCACACTACAGCAATGGGGAAAGAGTGGCCTATGTAGCATAAATCCTTCAAAAATCTGATATTTTGAAAAAAAAATTCACAACCAAATTGCTACTTGGTACCACATACAACATGAGTATTCAAAGGTGAATTCCAAGTGGATTAAAGGTCTAAATGTGAAAGTAAATGTATAAAATTAATAAAAGATAACAGGAAACTTTATATGAGAAAGACCTCAACAAAACTGAAAAGCACAAGCCATAGGGAAAAATTGGATAAATTCCATCCACTAGTTCTATTCTTTGGGAAAAGTTGACAGACTTTCGAAGGCCATTTTAGGAAATGTTGATAAAGAAGCAACAAAAAAAGAAGAAGAAGAAGCAACAAAATAGGAAAAGCTGAATGTCTAAAACTGTGAGAGACTAATGCCTAAAATATGTAAGAGATGTACAAATCATCAAGGAAAAGATACTGTTGTGGCTAGGGGTTTTGCAAGGGAAGCAATGTAGTACAGTGTCTGGCGCCGCTCCCGTCCCGTGGAAGAAGACACTCAGACACTCAGACACGGAGTTCAGCAAGCCTTTATCGAGTGGGATGCAAGCCTCTACATGTGTCCGCTATCCGCGGCTCCTATCGTGCAAGCATGTCTAATTTCCTTGTACAGCAATCTTTATAATGTTTATAACCCAATCAGAGAGCACTACGTGGATACAAATGATAGGCCCTCAGGAAGGCAGTGGCAGAGTATACCCAAACAAGGTAATGTTA
>PVKA01055310.1:0-10379 GCA_004027165.1 Ctenomys sociabilis
TTTTTTTTTTTTTTTTTTTTTTTTTTTTTTTTTTTTTTTTTTTTTTTTTTTTTGGTGGACCCGGGGATTGAACTCAGGCCCTTGCTCTTGCCAGGGAAGTGCTTATTCCACTGAGCCAGCTCCCAGGACCCATTACTGGTTAATTTCTTGATAATTCCCATTGCTTTTGAAATGAGATGGAATCTCAGTGTTCTAATTTTCACCTCTCAAATAATCAATAATATTGAATTTTTTCATGTGTTTATTTCTCATTTGTACTTCTCTAACTTAGAAGTTACATTCATTACTCAAATAACTGTTTTTAGATTGGGTCTTTAAATTTGGAGGGATTTTCTTTTTCCACTTGTATGTTCTAAATATAAGATCTTTGTCCAGGGAAGAACTGGCTAAAATTTTTCCCGCACTGTGAGTTGTCCCCTCATTCTACTGCTGATTTCTTTTGCTATGCCAAAGCTTCTTAATGAGATGAGCTACCAGTTATTTATCCTTTGCATATTTCAAAGTGATTGTGATTTTGTTCATCAGATCTTTACCTACAGCTATGTCTTCAAGAATTCTACCTAGTATGATACCTTCTCCTACTATTAGAAACTTTACAAAGTATATTTACATTTTCTGTTGACTTTGTTACTTCTTCCCTGTCCTTTATACATATATATATGAAAAAATACATGTATAACCCGACATAAGATTGGTACTGTTTCATAGAAATCTTCAATGACCTTTTAATAAGGGTTCATCTGATATATTTTATATAGCCCTGCATAACTATCACTTTGAGAGCTCTTTATTGTTCATCCAGGAGCATACTGCAACTTCTCTTGCTTTTGAATTATGCTTTTTGTTATTTCCTATATGTGCTACATCTGGAGGTATTAAAATATTTCAAGTTTGTAAACTAGAAAATATTCTATTTTTAGTTTTCAAAGGCATGTTTGCTAAGTATAAAATTCAAAGAGGATAAAACTTTTTTTTTTCTTTCAGTCCTTTAATTAGTCTAGTTTCTTACACATTGGTTTTTTTTTTCTAATGTGGAATAAGATGCTATTTAATTTTGTTCTTCCATAGCTAATACTTTTATGTATATGCTTTAATCACTTTTTCTTTATAATAACTTTTGGGCAATTTCATTTTTGTGTATCTTGGTATGATTTTATTTAAATTTATTGTGCAAAAAGTTCATGTTTCTTAGAAATGTGGTATTGTAAGTTGAACTAAATTCAGAAATTTTAAATCTTTAAATATTTATTGCCTACTCCTTTTTACTTTGAGAATTCTAATTATATGAATATAAAAAAGAAAGAAAGAAAGGAGGAGTAATTGTTTACATTTTTTTTACTCTGATTTTTTTCCCCTCTTGAATTTCTTATAACTTCTTAGTTATTGTTTTTTTTAAAACAAAACTTATACATTTATACCTGGTAATCTTAAAAACTAATTTGCACATAGCATAATATAATACAGCAACCATTGTTCATTCCTATTACTTAGTTTAGTGAAATCTTGTATCATGTATAATGCTGTTTCCTTCTATCACTATTTTCTATTCTTTAAAAATAATAATAAAAAGTACAAACAAAAAAAGAATTCTACCTATTCTCTATTCCAACAGATTTAATATTTTTAATAGCTAGAACTTTCATGCATTTTAATTTCTTGATCATTTATTCATTTACTTATACAGGGTCTTGCTACACAGCTCAGACTCATAGTGATCCTCCTGTCTCAGCCTCTCCAGGGCTGGGATTACAGGTGTAAGCCACCACGCGCAATTTCAGTGATCAGCACTGCAACACAGTGTATGGTACCAAGCATTGAACCTGAGTCCTTGCACTTGCCAGGCAGGCACTTAAATTGCTGAGCTATCTCCCCAGCCCTTAATTTTATTTTAATAGTGAGAGACATGAATCTAGTTTTATGGAAGGGAGAAAGCCAGTTTTTCCAGTGCCACTTATTAAAGAGCCTATCATTGTTCCAGAAAACATGTTTAGCGAGTGTGTTTGGATTTATTTCTGCATCTTCTCATCTATTCCATTAAGTCCGGAGTCTGGTTTTTGCCAATACCATGCTGATTTTTATCACAGTAACTCTATTGCAATTTCAACTCAGGGGTTGTGATGCTCCCTGTTTTGCCTTTGCTGCCCAGAATTCTTTTTGCTATTCTGGGTCTCTTCTGATTCCAAATGAATTTTAGGAATGTTTTCTCATTTGACCGTGACTGCATTAAATCTGGATAACAATCATTGGGAGCATGGCCATTTTCACTATGTTTGATTCTTCCTACTCAAGAGCAAATGACATCTTTCCATCCTTTATATCCCCTTTGATCCCTTCTTTCAGTGTATTGTAGTTTTTCATGTAAGAGCTCTTGCCTTGTTAGATTGGTTTCTAGGTACTTCATTTTTAGATAATACTGTAAATAATGTTGCTTCTCTAATTTCTGTCTCATTGAGTTTGTTATTTGTGTACATGAATGCTATTGATTTTTGAGTGTTGACTATGTATCTAGTTACATTGGGTTATTAGATAAATTAGATTATTAAATCCTCCAAGCCAATGATATCCCAGTCACAGAGAAATTAAAACAAGAGCCAACTACATGTCTTCAAGAGACTCATTTCATCCTTGAGAGCACACACAGAATGAGGAAGGGGTGAAAAAGATGTTCCATGTAAATCAAAACCAAAATGGTCATGCTATATTTATATCTGACAGAACAGAGTCTAAGTTAAAATGTAAATATAAAAAGAGACAAGAAGTTCATTCTACAAAGAAGTCAATCACTCCAGATATGACAGCTATGGATACACATGCGCCCACAGCACCAAAAGGCATAGATAATTCACGAATTTCACTGGAACAAAGATTATGCCATGTGGAGCAAAGATCTAGAACACAAACAGAGCTACATAAGAAGTATGTGAATCAAATATCAGTAAGTTTGAAAGATGACATAGATTCTGCTACAATAATACTATGGGAATAGAATACCCATCTCTGATAGGACTAAACAAAAAAGACAATACAAAGGAAGGACTATTATGTATTGTATATAGTACAGTTATGATAAATACGTAGCTACTTTCACATAATTCTATGAGAAGATATGCACTAATAGTGTTTGGACAGCATATCCTGTGTGCTTCTTGTATTATGGATAACCACTAGGAAGAAAATGATGTAAATAGTATTAATTATTGAAACTGTACTATAATTCAGCTTTTTAAAAAAAGGTATACAGCTATATTCTCTTAATTCAATGAATACAGAGATCTGCTCTAATAGTGTTTGTAAATAGAATGTCATGTTTGCACCTTGTACAACAAATGACCACTAAGAAAACATTATGCAATGTATTAATTATTGAATCTGTTCTACTAATTTGATTTGAAACAGTCTCATTGCTATTTGTTCTTCAATAAAATTATGGAAAAAAATAAAATAAAATAATACTAGGTGACTTTGTTACCCCACTATCAACATTAGGTGGGTCATCTAGACAGAAAACCAATATGTTAACATTGGATTCAAACTACATTTTAAACTAAATGGACCCGGTGACCATATGTCAAGTATTCTATCCAATAGCAACAAAAACACACATATTTCCCAAATCCAGAGAATAGTTTTGAGAACAGATTATGTCAGGCTACATAATTTTAATTTTTTTTTCTTTTTTTATTAATTTTATTGAGAAACAAATAGCAACAAGCCACTTTCAAAATAGGTTAGTAGCACAGTTACAATAATTAATATATTGCATATTGTTGTCTTCATAGTATTCATAGTACAAGATGCAGATATGATATCCTGTCTAAACACTAGTAGTACAAATCTTCTCATTGAATTAAGAGAAAATAGCTGTATATATATATCCTAACTAATTTGTATATACAGATATATAGATATATATATATATACATAGATAGATATATATAGAGAGAGAGAGATTCCACTACAAAATGGTACTTCATTTGTATCTCCCTTTTTTGTTTAGTTTTATCAGAGATGGGTATTCCATTACCATTTAAATGTTGTAGGTGCATGAATTCAGCAAAATAATCCAATATGGTCCAGTAGTCCATAATAGTAGTGGGTTATCTGTAGGACTGGCAATGTCAGAAGCTGTTGACTTGAGACCTTTACAGCTCAACATACTAATATGGCTTTACTTTTTATACTTTGTATTCATACTTTTCTGCTGGGTGGTTAAGACCAAGACAAAGCAAGATTTATATAACAAGAAATGTAACTTTTGTATCTGCCAAGTTTGGTCAAATTCCCTCAGGACTTATCTTGAGACCCTGTACTGCAGTTTGTAGATCCTTTGTGAGTGTAGCCATATAGAAGAGTCACAGCCATTTCTTGGCTAATTTGCTCTCTGTGAAAGCCTGACAGAATGTTTTCTCTCTAGAAGAAATTTTAATTCATTTGGTACAGGGTCTCACTATGCACCTCAGTCCTGTAGTGATCCTCTTGTTTTCATCTTCTCTGAGGCTGTGTGTGTTTCTGCAAACCCAGTCTTAGTGGCCCCAGCAGAACTAGCCCCAGGGTGGGACCAGTGAGGCATGTGGTGCCTGGCATCCAACCCTGGTCCCTGTACTTGCCTAAGCAGGTGCTTAATCCAGTGAGATTTCTCATGAGCCTGACAGTATCTTTTCTTAACATAATAATATAAATCTAGAAATCAATAGCAGGTGGAATCTTGAAAAATGTCTTAGTTTTAAGTAGTCTGTGATGGATCTAGAAGGAGCTGATTTCTTCCAGTTTGTTCTTTGCTGAGTTTCTTGAGCTGTCAGTTCATTTAACCAGTAAGAGAGAATTTCTATTAGAATTCTTTTGATAGGCACTCAAAGAAAGGGTCCAAGTTCTGGACTGCTATTGGATCTAGGTCACACTGGATACTTCAATTACTAACCCTCTTCTTCAATATGCCTGTCATCATTAAACTTCCAGAGACATGAGCCATATTCATGATGCTTTCTTCCTAGGCTTACTCCTGCTTCTCTTGATGGAAGACAGTGAAGTGTACTTACCCCAAATGCCCCACAACTGGAACTCTTTTAAGGTGAGATATATAGGATGACCGCAAAGATTTTGAACACTGACAAAATAAAAGTGAATATAATACTACAATGGCAAGTCTCTGCTGGAAATGGGACAGGTATATAACTACATTTCCCAACCAACACCACAGGACACATCAGGAGTTCCGTTGGCACCAGGAGGCACGGGTCATTCATGAGTTTTACTGAAACAAATGTTGCTTATGCTGAGGAAGAGACACAGTGTGTTTCAGGTGGAGCAAAGAGCAAAAGCACAAACAGAGCAAGGCAAGGAGCAGGGGCTCCTTCCCATCAGCCACAGGTGGTGAGATGCATAGGCCTCTAGGAATACAGAATTACCTATGGGGGAAAAAAGACAGAACACACAACAGGAAGCCTTTCCATCGTGGATCAAATCGTTTCTGACTTAGAAAACACACACAGCCAGAACACCAAGTTCTCTGTTGTTGATGAAAGTGAGACCTCCTAGTAGAAGAGCATGTTTTCAAAAGAACTGGTTCATAGAGGCTAGGGAAATAGGCCAGTGGCCTAAGCACCTGCCTGACATGGGGAAGGACTCGGTTCAAGCCCCAGTACTACATACCATGCTAGCCCCAAAACTGGGTGTGATGACACACGCCTGTAATCCCAGCACTGGGGAGACTGAGACAGGTGGATTACTATGACTCTGAGCTGCATAGGGAGACCCCAAAGTAAATAAATAAATAAATGATTTTAAAAAATGGTTTATGGACTGTGAGATTCATGTCTGTGAAATACACATGCCTGGAGTGTTATTCTCTTGCAAAACTTCTGTATGCATTAAGTACATCTTCATATAGTACAGAAGAGTGTACTTCTTCTCTGATCAGAGCTCTTTATTAATCTGATCTAAGGAACAGGCTTAACTGACAGATGTAGGTTGCTTCTCAGATATATATTCCTCCAAGGACTTTGAGCCTCTTGCATGGAGAAGCAGCTTAATATAAATCTTAGATCAGAAGAAAAGCTCCTAAACAAAATAAGCACCATGGGCCAGTCTACCACATGACAGATATTAAAATTAGGATAAACTTGGAAGCCACTGAAGAATTTCCGTGATAAGATTTTAGGAAAATCCCTCCCTGAACTGGTGTATGCTGGACTTGAACAGTCTTCCCCCACTCAGGCAATAAAGAATAAATGTTGCTAATAAAATCTAATGAGCTATTTTTTTCCAGAAGTCTCTCTCATTTTAAAAATATTGTATACCTTTTCTCCATTGTTCTTTTGATGAGAAATTGATTATTGTAATGAATTTTCTAGTATAAATTATCCCTTTTATTTCTGGAGTACATTCTGTTTTATTATAGTGTGCTAACCATTAAAGCACTATGATTTTCTTGTGATTTTTGCATGTAATTAAGGCTTTGGTCTATGGTTTCCTTCATGATGTCTTTCTGAATATGGATATTCTTAGGCTAGAAAGCTTGCACATGGAACTAATTCTTACATTGCGGGTAACAGTTAAAATGTACAACTTTTAATCTCTCAAATAAAATATATGCTCAAAACTAACCCCATGCTTGTTTATCTTTCACTCATCTACATTTTCATTAAAAAATAGCTTTCTGATAACCATTTCAGGGTTCATAACATAAGAAAGAAGAGGCAATAAAACGTGAGCTCTGATACAGAGCCAAACCCTCCCCAGCACATTTCCCAGCCCTGGAAGAACTTCCAGGGAGTAAGCCAGTCCTAGCAGACGAGGTGTTGGTGTGATTAGTCAGTGCTGTAGCCACAGAACCTAGAGGAGTGTTTGAGCTTTTATTTTTATTTTTAAAAGTTTATTCATGAATTGTTGCACATTCTGCTTTTACCTGATATTGTTGTTTTTAGAAAAATGACATAAGCTAATTATAAATTTTAAATTACACAAAATATATAAATCTAAGTTCACCAAGTAAAATAGATTCTAATCATAAAGCAAGAAACTGCTACCATTTCGATAAGATGACTTTTAAACACATCTTTCTGTCTCGCTACATATACATAATAATGTAATCAATTTCCATCGACATTATTTCATTTTCCATTTCACAACCTGCTTTGAAATTCCATGTTGTATTTCAAACACTTTCTTTCTTTTCTTTTTTTTATGTTTGCTTGTAAAGTTTATTGACAACTATTTGGTCCCAACACACAAAACAGCACTTGAACCACAAAAAGTGTTCAAACACTTTCTATGATAAAAAAAATACACATAAACATCACCTTTTGAATCAATTACTAAAATTGGTCTACCATAGGATATTAAATTGCCCCCAAAAATGTAGCAGTTATTTGCATTATATATGAAACAGTAGTTATGATTAAATGAAACTAAGAAAAATATCTAAAATTGCTGCAAAGGAAATATCATTTCAAGTAATATATATAGTTTCTTTACCCAATAAAGTTTTGAAGTTTGACTCTGTATTATTATTCTTGTCAAAGGAACATTTAAAGAGAAAACAACACCTTTCTCTTTGAAATCAACACAACTCAGCCCTCTAATATAATAACTGGCTGGGATCATGATCAGAGAACTCAAAAGCTGCAAATTACAGTGAGACACAAAACAGAAGGCAAAGGTAGCTCAAACTGGGACGAAACGAGGGACACACAGTTTACAAAATGGATTAGAATCAAAGGCTTCTTGGTGATATATTTGATGATAAGGCTGGAATTGAAGTAGATGTGCTTTAATTATCTATCAGAGAAAGACTGGGAGTTACCACGCTAGGAGAAGAAGGACAAGGAAAAAGCAAACGAAAGAAAATCAGCGAATTATGAAGCTTCGTAACATTTTGGCAAAATCAAACATGCAGGCAACAAACATCTATATGTAAATTTGAACTCAGCCCTGGTCAAAAGACCAGCTTTTATGAATAACTGCTTCTCCATTTAAAAATAATAAGCCCACAGCAATTTCTTATGGAGACAGTATGTGGTCCTGTTGTTAAGTGCTTAGCACTTTGGCCAACACTAAGCACGTGTTCAGTCATTTGCTAGAGGAAGGAAGGAGCTATACGAACTATGGGAAAATGCATTTCAGAATTTCACAGTGCAGTATGTTAAGTACAACCATGCTCCTATTAATTTCAGTGTAAGCCAGTTCTATATGTTTCCATGTTTTGACCTCTGTCATTCCTAATCTCATTTCACCCTTTTTCATTTCTCCTTTCCTTTTTAATATTCTCATTTCTCCATTAAGTGGCCCAGGCTGGCCTTGAACCTGGCATCCTCATGCTTCAGCCTCCTGAGTATTTAAGATTACAGCATATACCACTATACCTAGTTAAACGATTTTTCTTTTAAACCCAGGTGAACAAGAAAGAGATTATTCTTCCATGCTCTTCAACTTAAAGTAAGCTGGTAAGGAGAAACTGAACTATCATAATCACTCACCCACTTCATAATTTTGGACACAGATTATGTGTAAATTCAAATATTGCAGTTTTTATCTTTTTGTGTGTATTTATAGGGAAGGGTCTACAGGGTGTTCAGGGTCTCACTCCTAGGTCAGGGTCATAGTGATCTGTCTGTTTACAGCCTCCCAAGCGCTGGGATTACAGGAGCGTGCCACCATGTCCAGTCTCAGTCATCATCTCAGTGCACCCTGGGGGTGGGGACGGCATGGCAGGCCCGGGAATCAAACCCCGACTAGTGCACCTGCTATTAGTTTTATTTTGAAATTTCTGGCAACTTCACAGGTCTCATCATGGCAACTTGAATTCCCAGTGGGTGACTTATTCTTTCTCTCATCACTATGCCTTGTGTCTTCCATCTGCAATTGGTCCTTTTTTCCAAAGATTCTTCATAGCACTTTTTCACCTCTGCACTTCTCAGGGTATAAATCAGAGGATTGAACAAGGGTGTCCAAATACAATAAACACAGCCACCATTTTGACTATGGAAAAAGGAGATGATGGCCACATGTAAGTAAATATACACAGCACAAACAACAAAGTAACCACTGCAAAGTGGACCTGCAGGGTTTTGCATCTCCCCTCCATGCTCCAAGGATCACAGGATGAAGACATAGGAGGCAGTGAACATGAGGAAGTTAAGCAGGCAGATCTCATGGCTGTTGGCCACCACCAGCAGACCACTGTCAGAAGTGTCTGTGCAGGCAAGCTCCAGTACAGGGGACAAATCACAAACAAACTGAAAGGCAAAAACAAGCAGAACTGAAGAATGCAAAAAGTCCCCCAAGCAAGCCACCATGACCAGCATGGCACAGATTCCTGGCCATGGTGGTCATGTAGTGCAGGGGCTTACAGATGGCCACATAATGGTCTTAGGCCAGGGCCTTGAACCAAATGATTTCAACACCTCCTGAAATATAAGAGGAAAAGGTACAGAGGGGAGTCCTGGGTGGGCTCAAGGCAATAGTGATCATGATAAGCAGGCTGTCCCCAGAAAAGACCAGGCAAATACAAAGACTACAAATAAAACTCTTTGTACTTTGGGATTTTGTGACAATTCCAGTATAAACAATTCAGTGTTAGGGTCAAGGAGATAGCTCAATAGAATTAGTGCTTGCCTGGCAAGCACAGGGTCCTTAGTTCAATCCCTGGTACTGCAAAACAAAACTCTGTGATATTTCTGGACCATCCACGAATCCTGAGCTATAACAAGATATATACCAAGAAATTGTTTTGATGATCACTTCCGAGACATTTCAAGAAATTGCAGCAGTGTTAAGTGCTAGAGAAATTGTCTATCCTACACACTGAATTCCTATGCAAGAACTCACAGATATTATTGTATTTTGCATTTCTAATTTTGATTGACAGTAGGGTTACTTAACAGAATAAGTAAACTCTCACAATATTACATCTCTTACTTTTTGACAATAAGACTCAATTTTTTTGTGCCAGGAATTGAACTCATAACCTCATGCTTGCAAGGCAGGCTATTGTACCACTGAGCTAAATACAAAGCCCAAGAATCAATTTTATAAGGGAATTAACAAACAAGTTATAGAATAGTATGTAATTCTATAAAGGAATTTAAAAATCCATTATTTGTCAGATTGAAAATATCTTTGTGTTACTTTTAGAATGATATTCTGCAGCACAGTTCAGGAACTATAGTTTGTGATAGTCTACTGTGTTTTAGAAAGATCTAGAAGACAAAAACTTGATGGTTCTCACCCTGAAGAAATGAAAAGGTAAGGAAAATATTAATTGCTCTTTTTCAATCAGTTTGTGCTGTAAACCTATCTTGAAATACCACACTCCATCACATTTATATATATATATATATATATATATATATATATATATATATATATATATATATATATAT
>PVKA01055311.1:0-10366 GCA_004027165.1 Ctenomys sociabilis
TATAGTGCACACCACCATGCCCAGCCTCATTTGACATCTCAGGGTGCCCTGGGGGCAGGGCTGGCATAGCAGGCCCTTGGACCCTGAAGAACCATGTAGTCTTGAACAAAGCTTATCAGCAATGACCATTCTAGATCAAAATAAGAAGGCTCTTCTGAATATTCTGGTCTGTGTAAAGCCTGAGATCTTGGCTATTGGGATGGGACACAGTCAAGTATTAACTGAGATCAAATTTTCATTGTATCCAAAGAACTTTATTTGAAGGTATTTGATAGTTTAAAATTGAAGAATATTTTCTTCACCTCAAACTGAAATAACATTCATAACCACATTTACAGCTTTCAGTGTCTGAAAGAAATGTCTTCCCTATGAAAAATAATTGCTTCGTCAGGAAGCAAGTCAGGGTAAGTCTTTAACTGTACCTTTGCTGCGTGAGAGAAAAAGCGAGAGGGTGTTTGATACATGTCCCCAGAAATTAATGCAGATGAATTTAGAATGTCTTACCAAGCTTGGTTTTCTTCCATTCTTTCTTGCTCAGAAACTGAAAGTGTGGGAAGGAATGAATATGTTAGCCTGATATGTGGCAGCAGTAGGTAGCTGTCTTTCTGTTCTCTGCCCTTTGCCAGAGCTCTCTGAGCTGTCTTGGATCTGGGAGGAGGCCTAGAGTGGATACCAGTTTCATTCCAGTATTCTTTTCTTTTTTGACAGTCCGAGAGGTTGGATCCAGGCTTCAAGCATGCTAGACAAGTTCTCTACCACTGAGCTACACTCCACATCAGTGTGTATTTACAAATGAGGAAGGAACAGATTCTTCAGAACTCAACATGTATGTAGTGAGTAGGAATGTTATTTCATTTACATCACTGAGGATAGGATAGTTTGCAAATTAAATTTCATTCTGAGTTGCCACTCATCTTAGGTTGATGGAAATTTGATGTCAACCAGTGCAGATATTTCTCTTTAGTGTATAAACAAGGGAGAAGGGGCTTTATAAGTGGTCCTCCACATTCCCAGCTATGTTATAGGCTGAAATTGGAAGTCAGAGTGGGTTTAACATGGGTTTAACATGTAATACTAAAAACTTTCACATTAATATGACATAAACCTCATTGAGATGAAAATAGTATAAAACTTGCTGAAGGATAAATATTCAAAAAGTTTCAAGGCTTTTACTAGACTAAGTGAAAAACATGCTTGTCCTCCCCTGCTAGGGGAGAAAAAAATACCCTCAAAATAAAATAAGTTTTTGGAATAATACTAATAATAGATAAACATTTATGTAATCATAAATAAAAACAAAAAAATTCCAAACTAGGAATTAAGTCGTTGAGGTGATTTGAAGCATTATCACCTACAACCGCTTTATGGAATTCACAGAGAGGTCATTCAATCTGGTGTACATTGATAGGCCTTAGAGAAATCCAGACAAGACGTATGGCAGCTTTTCAGGACCAAAAGTTTGGGTCTGATATTCCTGAATGTAGACACCGTGAGTAGTTTTCTAGGAGAATACAGTAGTTTGTAGGGCTGACATAACAAAGTACCACAGGCTTGGTGGCTTAAAACAATAGAATTTTATTTTCTCACAATTTTAGAGACCAGAAGTCTTAGAGAAGGGGGCAGCAGGGTTGATATTCTCTGAGGCATCTCTCCTTTGGCTTGCAGGTGGTCATTTTCTTCATGGTGTCCTCACACACTGTTCTCCTTGAGGACCTGTGTCCCCAGTCTCCTCTTCTATTAGGACGCTAGTCATATTGCACTAGGACACAACCACATGTTTGAACGATTTCATTTTGCTTTAATTACCTCTTTAAAGACCCCATGTTTCTAAAATCAGGCCCATTCTGGAGTAACTACCATTTTGACTTATAAATTATATGTACATCCGATGATAGAAAGGGTGTAGTGGGACACATTTTAGTCATTCAGAGTGAATTTACATAGAAAAAGATTGTAATAAATCCCAATTCTTAAAAGACAAGAATGTGTTCAAGGTTCCCGGACAAATGAATAAGCAAGCAAACAGCCAAAGGTGAAATGCAAAACAAGGTTTTTATCTATTTCAGGGAACTAGTGTCAGCGCTGCCCTGAGGGTAAGCCCTGGGTCTGGGTAGAAGGAAGGGCAGGCACTCTGATCCCGGGAACTGGGCCCTCCGGCTCCTAGGGTACGAGCTTCCCCGCCCCAACAGGACCTGGAACTTGGAGGACCCGCCAAGAAGCGCTTGAGAGGGGTTCCAGCTCCTGCTGATCTACGTCTACAGAGGGCCAAGGTGCGCCTTTGGGAAGGTCAGGTGCATTTTCTCAGGTGGTTGCTCTTGTTTCCCTCCCCCCTCCCCAACTTCAGACCTCTTCTCTGATGGTGATTGAATCTTGACTGTTTTCTTACCTTTCTTGCAGCAGCCCCAGGGCCCTCTCTGTTCAGATTACAGTCCACTCTGTTTCAAGTGGTTCTTCATCCTCCAACCGAATCTGCCAGCAGAGTCGGTCTGGTACACTGCTTTCCCACACTTGTTGATCACCCAGATCAAACTTATGGAAAGCTACACTGATTTATGGGTTGAAGTATTCACACAAATAGCAGAAAGTGCCCAAATGGCTAGGGTCTGGAGATGGTCAGGGTTCTAATCCGGCTATCATTTGCTAACTGTGAAGCTAGAGCAGATTATCCTCTGTGAGCTTCAGTTTCCTCATTGATTCTCTGTAGGACAATACCTACCTTCAAAGCACCACTAAGGACTCTATAAAATAATGTACTGTAACATTAAAAATGTTTCTATTAACACTGCAGGTGGTCAGTAAATGTTGACTACTATTTCAAATCATCCTAGCAAGCATTAGGATTTGGGGCTCTGGTAAGGTGAGGGAGTATTTTGTGTGAAAAGTTCTTGTCTTACAAGGGCTTTCTTGTCCGATATGTTTCATCTTGCTTTGTTTTCTGTGGTATTTCTTTGGAGTTACACATGAAAGTTTGGTTTTACTTTATCTCTGCTATCCTGTGTTTAGTTTCAAACAGTTATTTTTTATTCTCCCAGTGTTCTATTTTTCAATACCCTATTATTTTGTTACAGATGCTACATCTTATTTTATCTTTCTGAAAACAGTGGTTTTCATGTTTGCTTTTTAAAAGAAGTTTTCCACCGGCTTCTGGTATTGTTTCTATTTGCTCTAAATTACTATTTCTTGGGGACAACCCGCTCAGGCCCCCCTCCTGTCCCTCTTCTGGAAAGGAGCTTTCTTTCCCCCAATAAATATATATTCTGCTCATTAAAAAAAGATACTATTTCTTCTTCTGGCTTGGGATCTTCTTTAGGGGATTCCTCTCCCCTCTCCAATGTTGGGTCATCCTTAGTTGTTTGTTCATTTTAAAGAATAAGGCACTAAATGGATGAGTGTAGGCTCAGTAGGGAATCATAGAGTTCTTAAGAGGTGATTGACTTCAATAAAATTATGGAAAAAAGGAAAGTGATCAAGCTGCACTCCCTACACTGAATACTGGAAATACTGTTCTAAAAATTATTTAGCAGTATGACAACTCCATCTTCAACTACCTGATGAGCACTGAGTTCAGAGTTCCCTTCATTCAGTCTTTCTAGAAGTTGGGCTTACAGTCTACCAGGGTAAGCAAGCAGCTGTGAGATGTAATTGAGATAGATGTGGGAATTTGGGAGATCTAAGAAGTTCATTTTGAGACTTTGCAGTAGCCTTCCTGTTTTCAATATCATAGGCAGCCCTACTTTTGGAACTATCAAATGCCACCAATGGCTGATTTCACCTGAGGTTTTGCAGGGCGAACTAACTAGATTCTGGACTTGAGCTTTCTTGGGTGTTGCCACATTTCAAAGGTATGTTCACATTTTCTTTTCTCATTCTCCCTTGCTTAAGGGTTGTATTAGTCTGCTCTGGCTGCTGTAACAAAATATCATCAACCAAATAACTTAAACAGAAATTAACTTTCTCAGTTTTGGGGACTAGAAGTTGAAGATTAAGGTTTCATCAGTTGGTTTTTGGTGAGGTTCCTCTTCCTAGCTTATAGAAGGACACCTTTCCCTGTGTCCTCATATGGTTGCTTCTCTGGCTTGTACAGGGAGAATAAAATCGCTAGCCCCTCTTCCTCTTATAAGGACACAGATTAGGTCCCCACACTGACCTCATTTAACCTTAATTATCCCTCTAAAGGCTCTACTTCCAAATACAGTCACTTTGGCTAAGACTAACACAAGAATTTGGGATAATACAATTCAGTCCACAACAAGTGTTTACATTCTTTAAAAAATATTTCCTGTCATTTTAATGGAGTTTTAAGGGGAATTGTCTTTTTTTAAAGGCATGTATTTAGTCTGCAGTGTTTCAATTTATGCCTTTCTGAAATCCTTCTAATTGTAGTTCTGAATCACTTTGAGATAAACAATGAATAAATTTTAAGTCTTCTACATTAAATTTTACTCCTTTGAGAGTGAAACCCACATTTCCCCTACTGCTTCTAAAGCTATATTTTATCTTCCATTTTTTCAATTTTTCTGTTGGTCAGAGACAATGATTCAGGGGCCAGGGAGATATCTCAGTAGAATAATCACTTGCCTGATAAGTACAAGGGCCTGAGTTCAATCCCTGGTTTCACACACACAAAAGAAAGATGATAATTCAGGGGCTGGGGATTTGGCTCAGTGGTGGAATGCTTGCCTAACAAGCTGGAAGCCCTGGGTTTGGTCCTCAGCACCAAAAACAAAAGATAAACTTACCCTAAAAAATAATCCTCTTTAGGGGAGGTTTATTTTTTATTTAACCTACCTTAAATTTAGGTTAAACAACAAAATGTTCTCTTTGTTCAAGTGATTATTTTGCAACTACAATCACATATCATTAACCATCTAAGGTATGCATTATTAGGTGATTCTATTGTTGTGCAAACATTTTAGAAAGTACTCATGAAAATTAAAATATCTACAATGATGTTAAATAATAAAAACTTATGGGACTGTTACATATGTGATCAACTGTTGGCAGACATAATGAAGCATATGATCTTACTACAACTTGTACCCCAGTGAAATTGTCCAAGCATGTTAATGATGCACAAACAATATCTTCTTAAATTCCTTTTTTTTTTTTTGGTTGAACTGGGGATTGAACTCAGACCCTTGTGCTTGCCTGGGAAGCGCTTAGTCTACTGGGCCATCCTCCTGGCCCCGCTCTTCAAATTCCTGAAAATTTTTAAATTCTGAATTTGAAAAGAAAAGGGATTCATAAAGATGTGACCATAAAGCTACCCTGCTTCTAGTCCCTTGTATTTCTTCTGCTTAACAGATGGAGCACAACCATTTTTATAAAATTTTAATTTTTATGAATACATGTGTAACACATAATTATTACACTGTGGAGAGGTGACATATATACTCTCCCTGCTTATCCTTCCCTCCATTTCTTGGTCCCCTTCCCATTTACCAAAGATCAGTCTCCCTGTTTCCTACTATCTTTTTTTTTTTTTTGTCTTTTTGAGACAGGGTCTCACTATGCAGTTCAGTCTGGCCTTAAGCTCACTTTGTAGCTCAGGCTGGTCTCGAACTCACAACAATCCTCCTGCCTCAGCCTCCCGAGTGCTGGGATTACAGGCATGTGCCACCATGCCCAGCTCCTGTTTCCTACTATCTTTTATTTTGCTCCCGAATTCATTTATACTTTAGGTTTCTCAATAAGAGAAACCATGTAATGTTTAGGCTTGTGTGTCTGATTTATTTCACCTAGTGTTATGGCTCATTATATTTTATATCTAGATGTCCTCCTAAAGCCTCCTAGGATCATGGGCAGGACCCTTGGAAGGTGACTAGATCAGGGGAGCTGTTAGGAGGTGGGTCACTGTGGGTGTGGCCTGGAAGATGAAATCTCCCTTGACTCTGCTTTCTCAGTGCCATGGCAGGACCAGTTTTCCTCTGCAAGGCTCTTCCAACATAACATTTTTGTTCAGAGCCAATCCACCAGGCAAAGACAGTGACATCTAAAACACGAGTCAAACTAAGTCTCTAAGTTGCAGGTGTCAGGTATTTGACTAAATGAGGAAACTGAGGCAAGTATCAAGACACATCTATTTTGGGGCCAGGGAGATAGCTCGGTAAAATAAGTGCTTGCCTGGCAAGTGCAAGGGCCTGAGTTCAATCCCTGGTTCCACTAGAAAAAAAAAAAAAAAAAAAAAAAAAAAAAAAAGATACATCAACTTTCCTACAAATGCCTCACTTACCCTTCTTTAACGCAGAGTAATACTCAGTTGTATAAAAGTACCACTTTTTATCCATTCATTTATTGATGAGTCCAAGATTTAGCTGTTATGAGTTGTGTTGCTATAAGTATGGGTATGCACACATCACTGTAATGCAACATCTTTAGCTCTTTTTAAGAAGATACCTAGGAGGAGAATAGCTGGGTCAAATGGAATTCCTAGTTTTGAGTATGAGTGTATGTGTATGCGGTGATGTGTGTGAACTCTCCACACTGATTTCCATAGTGATTGTAGTAGTTTACCTTCCTATTAACAATAGAGAGGATTTTTGTTTTCACCTGACCTAGCCAACACTTGATATTATTTTATTTCTGGTTTTTTTTTTTTTTTTTGTCTGCTCAGCTCATCCTGAGGGCTGGATGGGCTGGTGTGGCATGTGGTGCTGGAGATTAAACCGTGGTTCCCTGTGCCTGCCAAACCTTGCCTAAGCAAGCGCTTTAGACTGCTGAGCTATCTTGCTGGCCCTATTTTTATTTATTTATTTGTTTATTTATTGTTTATGTATTTATTTCAAGGCCTACAGGAGCTCACTAAACATTGGACTCCTAGTGATCCTCCTGTTTGCAGCCTCACAAGCACTGGGATTACAGGTGCGCGCCACCACGCCCAGTCTTAGTTGCCCTCTCAGCAGGCTCCCCCCCCCCACCGCAAGGCATGCTGGGGATTGAAACTGGGTCGCTGCTTCTGCCTAACAGGGGCTTTAGTCTGCTGGGCTATCAGGCCAGCCCTCCTATTTTATTTCTTATTTACTTATTTTATTGTTGTGGTACTGAGGATCGAACTCAGGACCTTGTGCTTGCCGGGCAGGTGCTTACGCCACTGAGCTATCTCTCTAGCCCTTATTTTCTTTTTGGATGATAGTCATCCTTTCTAGAACCTCAATGCTTTAATTTGCATTTATCCAATGGCCAGAGATGTTGAACATTTTCTTACATATTTATTGGCCATTTACACTTCTGAGAAATGTATTCATTTTAGGTGTCTATTTTATTGGTTGAATTTTTTATTGAAGGGATCTAAGTTTTTAATTCTTTATATATTCTATGTATTAATCCTCTGTCCAAGAAATAGCTAGCAAATGTTTTTCTGATTGTGTAGGTTGTCTCTTCACTCTGTTGCTTGTTTCCTTTATTGTGTGGAAGTTTTTAATTTTGTTGGTAGAATCCTAGTTTTTCATCCTTGTTGTTATTTCTTGTGCAATATGGTTCTGTTGAGAAAGACCTTGCCTGTAGCTACCTTTAGAATTGTACCCATTTTGTCTTCCAGGTTAAGTGCTCCTGTTTTATTATTTAGATCCTTGATTTATTCTGATTTTAGTTTAGTACACAGTCAGAAATACAGGTCTAGATTCAGTCTTAAGTATGAATATAACTTGTTCTTCCATTTGTTAAAGAGGTTATCTTTCCTCCTGTATATATTTTTTGCTTTCTTGTCAAACATAAGATATTTGAATGTGTCTGGGTTGCTGTATCCTCTGTTCCATTAGTCCATGTGACTGCTTTTGTGTTAGTAGCTTGCTATTTTTATCACTGAGCTTTGTAATATAATTTCGGATCTGGGATCATGGTGCCTCCTGCTTTGCTTTTGTTACACAGAATTGTTTTTGCTATTCTGGGTGTGTTCTAGTTTTATATGAATTTTAGGATCTTTTTCTCTTGTGAGTAATGCTGTTGGTATTTTGATTTTGACTGTATTAAATCTTATATCTGTTTTTGAAATATTACCATTTTAACAATATTGGTCTCCCTCAGAGCAGGGGATAACTTTCCATTTTCTGTTGTGTTCTCCAATGTCCCTTCAGGAATACTACAGTTTTTACTGTAGTAGTCTTTCATTTCCTTGGTTAAATTTATTCCTAACTATTAGATTTTTCTTAATGCTATTGTGAATGGCATTCTTTTTTATTAAGTTTATTAGTACATTTTAAGTATATGTACTGATCACACATTTATAGGAATTTGTACCTGTGAATTGGCAAGAGATAATTCCACAAGAGACAAACCTGGGAAAAATAAAGTTTAATCCAATTGGACTAGCTGGCTGAGCATTCCTGATTAATAAATCAGGAAGTGTCTCTGCTGTTCTTTCTTTGTCTCGGCTCAACTACCTTTCTGGTTTCCAGGGCAACCACAATGGACTGTTACTGTGGTGGGTCAGAAGCCCCGTCATGGGAATTTATGATGACATAGGATGTAACACACTTTTTGCAATTAGTTTTGTTTACCCTCTTTTATCTTTTCATGTTTACAATATCTTAACAAGGATGGGGAGGGAGTGGGACAATCCAGGCAGGGTCGTGGAAAGTTGACTCTGTACAGGTGTCTTTTATCTCTAAAATAGGTTTGAGCCGGGCGTGGTGGCGCAAGCCTGTAATCCCAGCACTTGGGAGGCTGAGGCAGGAGGATTGTTGTGAGTTCGAGACCCGCCTGAGCTACAAAGTGAGCTTGAGACCAGTCTGAACTGCACAGTGAGACCCTGTCTCAAAAAGACAAAAAAAAAAAAAAAAAAAAAAATAGGTTTGAGACTAAACTGCAGCATATTTGGCCAGGATAAAATTAACACATTGAAAGCTGCCATCCCTTACACTTGTACATAATATAACTTGATTTTTTCCCCGTTTCTTATCCTCCCTCTAGGCCCCTCTTCCCTTCATTTACAAAAGCTATGTTTCCATTTTTTCCTTCTTTCCTCATCATTTTTTCCTTCTTTTCCTTTTCTTGTCCTTCTAATGCCTCCTTTGTTCCTCTTCCCATGTGAACATTTTCTTCATATCTCATAATATCTATTAAATCTATTGGTTCTTATTTTCTCACACCAGAGAAACAATGTGATAATGAGATGTGTCAGATTTATTTCATTTAAGAGTATAACCTTAAAGTACATCCATTTACCTAGAAAAGTCTCAAACTTTTCTTTGTTTATGGCAATTCCAGCACTCTGAAGGCTGAGGCAGGAGGATCACTGTGAGTTCAGTCCCAGCCTGGGATACATGGTGAGATCAAGCCTGGCCTATCTCACAGGCAAAACAAAACAAAATACAAAATAAAAAAAGATAAGATTGTTAAGTATGTCTAGAGCTGTTTCTGCATCTTTTAATCTATTCCTCTCATCTTTTTTTTGTATTTTTTATTATTATTTTTAAAGAATACAAAGTAGTGATAGAAGAAAACAGCGTTATACATGATACCAGATTTCACTAAACAAAGTAATAGGAATCCAACAATGGTTGCTGTATTATATGATGCTATGTGCAAATTAGTTTTTCAGATTACCATATATATATGTATGTTTTTTTAAAAAAAATAACTAAGAAGTTATAAGAAATTTAAGGACAGGACAAAATCAGAGTAAAAACAAAAATTGTAAGCATTGACTGCTTCTCTCTTTTTTATATTCATATATTTGAATAATTCTCAAAGTAGAAAGGAGTAGGCAATAAATATTTAAAGATTTAAAATTTCTGAATTTAGTTCAACTTAACAATACCACATTTCCAAGAAAAATGAACCTTTTGCACAAGAAATTTAAATAACATCATACCAAGATACACAAAAATGAAACTGTCCAAAACTTATTATAAAGAAAAAAATGATTAAAGCATGTACATTAAAAATATTAGCTATGGAAGAACAAAATTATTCCACATTAGAAAGAAAAAAAAAGGACCAAGTGTGCATGAAACTAAAGAACTGAAAGGAAAAAAAGTCTATCCTCTTTGAATTTTATACTTAGCAAACATACCTTTGAATACTAAAAGTAAAATATTTTCTAGTTATACAAACTTGAAATATTTTAATACCTCCAGATGTAGCATATAGGAAATAACAAAGAACATAATTCAAAAGGCAAGAGAAGTTGCATTGTGCTCTAGGATGAACAGTAAAGAGCTCTCAAAGTGATAGTTATGCAGGACTATATAAAATGTATTAGATTAACCCTTATTTAAAAGGTCATTGAAGATTTCTATGAAACAGTACCAAACTTATGTCGGGTTATACACGTGGTTTTTTTTTTTTTTTCATATGTGTGTGTGTATGTGTGTATAAAGGATAGGGAAGGAGTAATATAAAGTCAACAGAAAATGGAAATATGCTT
>PVKA01055312.1:0-10378 GCA_004027165.1 Ctenomys sociabilis
GTGCTTGTGCTGCCGAGTTATATCCCTGGCATTTCTAATTTTTTCTTTAATTTCAGTTATGACCTATTGGTTGTTTAGGAGGGTGTGATTTAATTTACATGTGCTTATGAAGTCCTTGTGGCTTCTTTTGCCATTGATTTCCAATTTCACTGCACTATTGTCTGTTACTATGTATGGGATAATTTCAGTTTCTTTGCATTTACTTCAGCATGTTCTGAGTTAGTGCATGGTTTATTTTGGAGGACATCACATGTATAGCTGAGAAACATGTGTGGAACACTTTGTAGACATCTACTAAGTCCATTTGTTTGAATTCTAATAGTTCAGCCCTGGAGTATAGCTTAGTGACAGTGCCTGCCTGGCAAGCAAAAAAAAAAAAAAAAAGAAAAATTCTAATATTTCATTGTTGATTTTTTTTTTGTCTAGTTCTGTGTTTGTGATAATGGTATAATGAATTCTCTAATAGTTGTATTATTTGATTTTTCATATCCATTCATATTTATTTTATGTAGTCGGTTGAACTGGTTTTTGGTGCAGATGTGTTTATGGTTGTTATCTTTTCCTCTTGGACTGTTCCCTTAAGGAAGCAAGAGAATAACAAGCACAGAATAGATTTTTTTGGTGTTTACCTGTGGGGGAACTGACGCTAGGGAAATTCATTAAAAAATTCACAAAGCAGTATATGCAACCATATCTGTTCCTTCTAATTAAGTTGGATAATATATTTATGCATTTCATTTTGTTTCAGTTTTATATAGATACATGTATTTCTTTGTATCTTTTCCCAATGCAATATTATTTTAAAGCAAAAATGAAGATTATTTTAAAGGAGGATGAATCTGTAAGATTTGATCAGTATGCTAGATAAAAGCCATAATGTATATTGAGGTTATAGTTGTTATAATGACTAAGATATATAAAAGGAAATAAAGAGACTAGAGTTTTTATATTTCAAAGTTACAAAGTAGGTTTGGACCACATCATGAGGGATTCTAGGTTAAGATGCAGCTCTGGGCTAAAAATTATTTTGTTCAGGCATGCTGAGTTTTTAACAAAATCTCATTATAATTGTATTTACAGAAGAAAATTAACTTTTAAAGTACAATATAGCAAGTAAAAGGGTTTCGGAAAATTTCTTTTGTAAAATGAAGAATGCATTTGCAGCATAATATTGAATATTAGATTTTATGGTGACAGAAGAAAAGGCTAGTGAGTGACATTAAGAATGAACTTCCTGCTCTGTTGTTTGACATCTCTGTGTCCACAGAAATGAACATAGCATCTCCTAATATTGTGTTTTTTTGTTTTGTTTTGTTGGGGTTTTGGTGGTACCAGGGATTGAACTCAGAACCTTGTGCTTGCCAGAGAAGCACTTATTCCACTGATCCATCTCCCTGGCCCTCTCCTAGTATTGTTGAAAAGAATAAATGAGCACAGTGGCCGGGGTTCGATCCTGGGTGTGCCATGCCAGCCCTGCCCCTGGGATGTGCTGAGATAGCGATTGAGAGTGGACATGGTGATGCACACCTGTAATCCCAGCTCTTTGGGAGGTTGAACACAGGTGGATCACTATGAGTCCAATCTATGCAGTGAGACCCTATAGACCTTGTACTAAAATTAAAAAAAAATTAAAAAGTTAAAAAAAAATAGAAAAGAATAAATGAGAGCACAGATAGTCCAACATTGCAGTGTATGTTAAGAATTTAGTAATGGATATTTTTATTTTTATTATTTGTATTTAGTACAGTACACAGTCTATAGGGCCTCACTACACAGATTGAACTCATACTGATCCTTCTGTTTTAAGTCTCCCAAGCGCTGGGATTACAGTCACGTGCTATCACACCCAGTCTCAGCACCAGCATAGCATGCCTGGGATTGAACCCCCAGTCCCTGCATCTGCCTAAGCAGGTGATTTAATCTGCTGAGCTATCTGGCTGTCCCTTAGTAATGGATATTTTAAAATGAAGACTTCATGATTTTTTGTTTTTCATATAGATTTAAGAATTCCTATTACTAAAATCAGTCTATATAACTTTACTGAATAAAATATGAATCAGACAAGAGTTTTTCACCCTTCTTGCTCAAAAAATGCATTCTCTTTCCTAATAATTGTCTCTCTTGTTTTTATTGTAGATCAACGTAAGAGTAACTACGATGGATGCTGAGTTGGAATTTGCCATTCAGCCTAATACAACTGGGAAACAACTTTTTGATCAGGTATTAAACCACGTGCAGCATACAGCTTGTGGCACCGTAATACGGATGTTGTTGCATACTTCTTTGTGTTTTCCTATACTTTTGTCAATAATCTAGTAATATACTTTCATTGATAATACAGCAGTCTGGCACTTGTAATTTTTCATAGAATGTATTCAGGTAACTGAGCAGCTGTAGGGATATTCTTTATTCTCATTCATATATTTATGGCATAAGACTTTTTATATTTTAAAATAATTCAGTTCATACACATATAATGTGATGTTAGTATGTGTAATGTTTAAATTAGGTTAAACATATCTACTCAGTTACTTCTTTTTGTAGAAACATTAAAAATCTTTTGTTTTAGCCTCTTAAAGTGTATAGTACATTGTTGTTATTATTATTATTATTTTTTTTTTTTTGAGGTAACGGGGATTGAACTTAGGACCCTGAGCTTGCCAGGCAAGCGTTTATTCTACTGAGCTTTCTCCCTGGCCCTATAGTGCATTATTGTTGTCTGTGGTCACCTGTTTCCTGGCTTGACATTGGGAGTGTTAAATCTCTGCCTCATTCTTGTGATTAGTACAATTAGGGTGATGATAACACCGCTCATAGAGGGTTAGTTCTGAGAGTTAAATGAGAATCCATGCAAAGTGAGTGGAAAAGTTTGATAAGTTTCATACACACCTACATTAATACTGTAAACGATGGTCTAGAGATTATTGAGTATTGCTATTTGTTACTGTTTCTTACTAATTCTGTTGTCATTGCTCTGTTTCTTGTCAATTTTCCTTGGCTCAAATGTAAGAATCTAAAAGCATTGGTTGATAGAAGACTATGTGGATGAGCAGGCAGGTAGATAGGCAAGGCCAAGCAGCAGGCCTCAGGAAAGAGGGTGTGTAGATGCAGGGCTGCACATCAGATCAGTGGAGTCGTACTGTTGATGGTAACGTTAGATTGAGGCTGGCTGCAAGCATTAGTTTAGAGGTGCTTATTTTGAGAGCATAAAGTCCTTTGGTTTGTTCTTTCCTTAGTTGTCTTTGCTAACCTCTTCATCTACTTCTACTTGTGAGATTGGAAGTATCCATGTGCCTAAAGAATATGCAAAAAAATTATTATGCAGGAAATGCTGAAATATTTGTATTTTTTTGGTACCGGGAATTGAACTCTTAGGATCTTGTGCTTGCCAGGCAGGTACTGTGCCACTGAGTTATATCCCTGACAAATGTTTGTATTTTTATCTTTTCTCTTCTAGATTCTCTTAAAAGGCATGTTCTGTAGTATAGTAGCACAACAGTATATTCTGTATACTATCTATTGTGCATATTGTAAGTCTTGTAAGTAAATTTATGTATATGTCTGCAGTAGTTCAGTGGCCAGCAGTTTTTACATAATTATAAGAGTATGTGATCAAAAGTTGCTGCTTGTGTACCCAGAAAAGCCAGTGGGGGGAGGAAGGTTGTTAGGGGCCATCACAGTGGGGCACGCTGATTCCTGTGTGTTGTGGTAGGCTGCTGCTGCTGGTGATGGTAGTCTTGCGCTCTTTTTTCCCCTAGCCAGCGTTGAATGTCACGAAGCAGGATTCACTTTAGTGCACTGCTCTTGACCTGCATGTTTCCTGCTTCTGCCACTCTGAGCTTAACTGTTCTCTGTGACTCTGCTGGGAAAACCTATCTACTGCCAAAGTTAATATTGGGAACTGCCTTTCATTTGTACCAAATTGTTGATTATTACCGATGAGCTTTTGTTCATTTGCATAAGTCTTTATATCTCACATCTTCCAGAAATTTGCTTTTTAATATATGTTAGCAGTTAAATGGTTTTTCTTATTTTTAATATTTTTATGTGTATCATTTTAGTGAAATTTTTCAGATAAGGGAAAGTAGAGCAGAAGATTCAATTCACTATTCTGAAATCAAAAGCCTGCACTATGTTGAGATTAAAATAAGCCAAGTATGTTCATCATTAAGAACTGATATTAAATGTTTTTGTAAAGCTTTCTACACATGGGTGAGGTCATTTCTCCTGACTTCCCACATTTTAAAATATAGTTTTTCTTTTTTAACAGATACTTTTGTTAAATGTGGGTATAGTGGGTATGCATCCTAGATCTACCATTTTGTTTATTCTGCTACTTTTGAGTGCTTATTAAGAAAAAAAAGTGTCTCTATTATTACATTTTAAAGGAGAATGAATACACTATAAATAATATAACACAGGTAATGATGATAGGATAGAATACATGTTTAAACCAGTAAGATATTAGGTGGTACCATCAGGGAACCAATGATTAATTTTATTTGGATAGGAGAACTTTCTTCACAGAAGTCATGTTAGTTCAGCAAGTCTTGAAGAATAAAGTGTTCCACAGTTGATACAAATACAGAAGAAACATTCTAGGCAAAGAGTAGGAGGGTGAAGTTCACCGCATGCCCCAGGAATGGGGTTCTGCTCAGTGAGATCGAACAGATTGCATCAGATTTCTTTTTCAGTACCAGCATGCAAGCAACTGTTTGCCTAAAAGATGTATTTGTAGGGTAAACTGAAAGAAGCATGGGGTTACTGTAACTATATTTCTCCTGAGTTGTTGATTATTGATATTATGATGGGAAATAAGATGATACAAAAATTCAAGTAAGAGGAGATGATTAAAGTGACACTACAAAGTTGGTTACAGAAAACCTGAATTTAAGTTAGGTGTGGTAGTGTACACCTGGCATCCAGGACTTGGGGAGGCTGGGTCAGAAGGGTCACAAATTCATTGCCAGCTGTTAAAAAATGAGACCCTGTCAAATAAATAAAAAAGAACATTTGAATGTAATGTTCATTGAATATGTCAAATTTAGCAACAGCCTTTTCTATGGCAAAAGTTTTGTTCTTTTGGTGTATAATATGTACTGTTACCTAGTTATAATGTAAATTTGTATTTTGTTTTCCTAGGTGGTAAAGACAGTTGGTTTGCGTGAGGTCTGGTTTTTTGGCCTACAGTATGTTGATAGCAAAGGTTATTCTACATGGCTTAAACTAAATAAAAAGGTTTGTATGATCTAATTAATTTACATTTGAAGTTGTAAATTTGAGCTGATAAAGCTAAGGGTCTGACAGATTCTGAGCCGCTGCGTCTGTTAATCATTCCAATGTCTGGGGTCTTCTAAGTCACTGAAATGCTCTCACTTTTTATCTTAGAAAAGGATGTGCTCATTTTTCTACTTGAAAACTTAGTGGAACACCTAGATAGCTCAGGGGATTAAGCGCCTGCTTAAGCAAGCATAGAGACCAGGATTCGATTCCCTGTACCACATGCTGTGCTGAGATGTGCTGAACCAGCAGCAGAGTCCAGGTGTGGTGGCGCACGTCTTGTAATCCCAGCACTGGGGAGGCTGAAAATAGGAGGATCACTATAGTCTGAGCTGTGTAGTTAGACCCTATTCCAAACACATGAAAAAAAAGAAAAGAAAACAGCATATTAGAGTCTCTGGCTTTAGGCAAGTATTACAAGTGGTGTAACTAAATATATGTACCCTGATTCAAGCATTTCTTGGATAAAGCTGGGCATGGTTGGGCAGATCTGCACTCCCAGCGCTACAGAGGCTCAGAGGGTCGTGAATTTGAGCCTACTCTGGGCAGCTTAGTGGAACTCCATCTCAAAATAAAAATTAAGAAAATGCTGAGAGATATAGCTCATTGTGAAGGCACTGGACTTAACCCTTGTACAGAAAATCCACAGGATAATCTTCTTGAGTACATTAAGAGAAGCTTTTCCATTGTAGCTGAAGGTAGAATTTTTTCTTACACATATGTTTGCAGATTTACAATCTTACATAGTACTTAGAGTCTTTTATTGTTATTGGTATATTTTAGTTATATATAATGATCACGTTTATTATAAGGAATTTGTACCTGTAGATGATATAGCTTGATTCTTTTCCTTTTCCCGTTCCCCTACCCATTTCAACCATCTTCCCCTTCTTATTTATAAAAGCTTTGTTTCCATTTTCATCTTTTTTTTTGCAGAATCAGGGATCAAACTCAGGCCCTTGCATTTGCCAAGGAAGCATTTATTCCACTGAGCCATCTCCCTGTCCCCCATTTTCATCTTTTTAAAAAATCATTTACTTATTTGGTGCAGGGTCTTACTACACAGCCTAGACTTGTGGTGATCCTCTTGTCTCAGCCTCCCCAGTGCTGGGATTGTAGGCAAGCACCACTACACCTAGACTCTGGCCAGATCAGCGTGCCCCCGGGTGGGATTGGCATAGCATGTGGTGCCAGGGATTGAAGCTGGATCCTTATGCTTGCCAGGTAGGCGCTTAGTCCCCTGAGCTATCTCCCCAGACCCTCATCCTTTTTTTTTGACTTAGAATCTTTGATTTTACTTCCAACTTACCTTTAAAAAATATGACTAGATTCATTTATTATGAATTTGAGATTTTTGTTAATTATACTTGAAATTATTGTTCCAGGTAACACAGCAAGATGTTAAAAAAGAGAATCCTTTACAGTTCAAGTTTAGAGCTAAATTCTTTCCTGAAGATGTTTCTGAAGAATTAATTCAAGAAATAACCCAAAGACTTTTCTTCTTGCAAGTTAAAGAAGCCATCTTAAATGATGAGATATATTGCCCCCCAGAAACTGCTGTTCTTTTGGCTTCCTATGCTGTCCAAGCCAAATACGGAGATTATAATAAAGAGATTCATAAACCAGGCTATCTGGCTAATGATAGGCTACTACCGCAGCGGTAAGTGAAACATGCCTTTAGCTTATATTCTCTGAAAATTTTACGCTAAAAATTTCTGAATTTAAAAAAAAAATTTTTTTTCCTCCAAGATTTAAGTTTTGGAAAAGTGGATTAGAAAATATATTTTAAAAGTGATGACCTAGCCACCACATAGATTTTATATGTTCTCCCATTATCTAATACTGATATTTTTTTTCTCCTGATTTCTATAGGATGGGCAGTAAGGAGGCTTTGATGTTTTGAACTTGAGGAGGGACGTCAGTTGTTGCTTATTAAGAATTCTGAAACAGGTAGAGAGGTGTTTTATAACTATTTAGTAAGTTTTGAGAATGGGTCCTTTTTTAATTTCAGGCTGGTGTTGAACTTGTGATCTTTGCCTCCCAGAGTGCTGGGCTGTAGACCTATAGACAACATCCAGCTGTTTTTATGTTTTTTTTGGCTGTTTGGTTGTTCTGTTTTGTTTTTTCTTTTTCGAAACAGGATCTCATTGTATCCTGCAGGCTGCCCTTGAACTCACTTGACATAGCCTGGGCTGGCCTTGAACTCAGGATGATCCTCCTGCCTCAGCTTCTCAAGTGCTCGGATTATAGGCATGCACGACCATGCCTGACTTTACATTTTTAGAAAGGCTTTTTAACTGAGGTTTCAGTCTTACAGGCAGGCACTATGTTCCATTTTGCAGTGTTGAGCTACCTCTTTAATTTATCTTAAAATATGCCATAGAAAGGGGAACTAGGTTTTGAGTACTGATTCTCCCCATTGGTAGTTACATAACCTTGAATATATAGCCTGAAATTTCTGAGCTTCAATAACTAAATGTGTGAAATTCAGATAATTGTTTTCTTCTGTCTAACATCCAGCTTGTGAATACATAATTCACAACTGGGTGGTTTATAACTTTAACTATAAAATGATACAGATGTTATTTGATATTATTGTTTGTGCAACATAGAAAGTGTGCTGTCAATATGTTTTAAAATCTCGGTTGTTGAGCTTTGGTAGTACACATGTCCTTGATAAGACAAAGTACATTGAGATCTCTGTTTCAGAACCTGGAAAGGTTCTTATTATTCTTGAAGTCCCACCACCCATCACCAGTGTTATACTTGGCACCAGCCCCCAAAATGAATTTTGGTGAGGACAAACTGTAGAAATGTTTTTCTGGCTTTGGTGATTATTCCAATGATAAGTCTTTTGTTCTTTGTCTTTGCTTTTCTTTTTTTTGAAGCAAGATTTCACTGTGTTGTCCAGGCTGATGTCGCATTCCTGAGATCTTGTCTCAGTCTTTTAAGTACTAGAACTACAGGCATGTGCCCAGTTATCTCAGATTTTTTTAAATAGTAGTTGAATAAGCAGTGACTAGGACAAATGTTGTTTGATCTCTGTTTTTAAGTGCAGAAGAGGAAAGAAGCCTCTATATAAAATGACCAGTGATTTTATGTCATGGAAGCCAAGATAAAGAGTGTTTTAGGGAGAAGAATGGCTAGCATCACCATAGTACAAAGATCAAATGTGAGGAAAATCTAAAGTATCTGTTGGGACTAGAGATTGGTAGTGACTTTAGTAACAGTAATTTCAGTCTGTATTCCCTGTTGAAACCTGCTCATGGATTGGGAGCAGTGAATGACAGGTGTAGGGATTCTGGTTAGCACATATGGACAGTACTTAAAAGAAGTCTGGCTCTGGGAGAGATATGAACACTATCGAGATAAGAAGGTGGATTTTTAAGATTTATTCCTTTGGAGATGGGGGAAAGATACACATTTATACTTCTCCAGTGTTACCGGTGTCCATAGAATGGGGAGCAGTTGGCTGCCCTAGTTGATGTGTCTGAGGCCAATGGTAGCTTCTTGATGAGTCAGAGGCAAGAGCTGGAGTGTATGCAGACAATGAAAATAAGAGAAAACATAAATGAAGGACAAAAGTTTTCTTTCCAAAAGCAAGAGCTTGAGCATAGATGCACAGGGAAAGCAGCAATGTGTAATAAAAGTATAATGATCAGACTCTGTTAAAAATCCATTTTAAGTTGTATATAACTTGTCCAGGGAAGATTAGAGACTTAGGAGTCCTTTATATGCCAAAACATCCTGGATTTCATGCAAAAGTTTTACCAAGTAAAACAACAGTATTCTCTTACCACAGCTTTTGCTATTGGTAAAATAGGATCTAAGTATTCATCATTAAAGGAAAGTGAATAATTATCATATGGCACAAAGAATCAGAATCTATGATGTGTAGAGCAGTATAGGATAAGCATGTTGACTTCTCGATACTGTGTGAAGATAATAACAGAAATAAGAATGTGGTATAAGAATATTTACACTTGAATAATGAACACTGAGGATACAAAAGAAAATGGTGTGTAATTTAAGGGTACTTAGATCCAACTGTGGTGACTTTCTGTCCTTTGATTTTCTATATTAAAAATGAGAAAGCCAACCCAGGTATGATGGCACATGCCTGTAATCTGAGCATTCAAAAGGCTGAGGCAAGAAGATTGTCATGAGTTCAAGGCTAGCCTGCATTATATAGTGCGTTCAACACAAGGCCAACCACAGCACAAGATTGTGTCTTAAAAAACAGAACAAAGAGAGAGAGAAAGCCACTTTTTAGGTTCTATTTATTCATTAGGAACATTTGGATTTCTATAAGCTATCATTGTAACAGCTATAATTAAAGCTGTATTAAAAATAATTCAAGCTGTGGAGAACCCTTTACTTTGAGCTAATTCTAGATTCAAATGCTATTTTATATACGTATGTGTTTTTGTTTTTGAGACAGTGTCTTGTTCTCTTGTTGAGGCTGACCTTGAACTCTGTGTAGCCCAGGCTGGCTCCAAACTCATGGCTATCCTCCTGCCTTAGTCTCTCAAATCCTGGAATCATAGGTGTGAGCTACTATGCCAGGCTCAGGTACTATTATCCCAAAAACGATTGATTCCAAGTATCCTTCCCCCACATGACATCTTGTGAAAGTTTAGATTAGTCCTGCAATCAGCATACTGCCATTGACAGTCTACTCACCTTACTTGATTTCGTCGCTGTTACATGTACTTGTTGTGTTTATGTATTTAGTTCTATGCAGTATTATCATGGGTATTGATACCTACGGCAGTCACCACAGCCATATTAACAAAATGATTCTGGGCTTCTAATGGAATATTAACTTTGAATCATAAAGGTGTTATGGATTCCCCCCCTTTAGTGTCCTGGAACAGCACAAACTGACAAAAGAACAGTGGGAAGAAAGAATACAAAACTGGCATGAGGAACACAGAGGAATGCTAAGGTAGTTGATGGACTATTTCATGTATAGTTTTTTCAAGTTAAAAGCATTTCATTTTTAACTTCTGATATTTAGTATTGTGTCAGATTATCACTCTAGACTCCTTTGACTTATGAATAAATGTAAAAATACTAAATTTTATTCCAAGGTACT
>PVKA01055313.1:0-10377 GCA_004027165.1 Ctenomys sociabilis
AACTGTCTGATTGACATTTGTATTTCAATAAAATAAAAATAAATGGAAAAAAAAATAAAAATAAATAAAAAATAAAAAAAAAAAGATTTATCTAAGTGAAGTAACAAGATAAAGATCCTAACATTTTGCTAGAATGCTGAGATTATTTTTGTTATTATATCTGTGTTAAGACATTAATAAATAGGTCCTGGCTGATACTTTAGCTCTCCTTAGTATCACTGTAAGAAGGAAAATGTGGGAAGGATTCTGAGTCACTAAGAACATTTCTTGGAAAATACTGACAGTGAAAAGCAGTGACATGTCTGGTGTAGACAGTGAATGGAGTATAAAATCCTTTTTCTCATTTCACATCTTGACAGTCCATATAGCCCTTAAACAAAGGGGCTGAAGTCACTTTGGGGAAAATCTTCTTACAAAGTAAATATCTAATTTCCAGGTGCATGGTCAGTGAATGTATTCTAGTGTACAACGAGGAATTTTCTGATTGCTGACAGTACAGACTAATGTTTAATTTTGTATTACATATTTATGAAATTAATGATATAACACTTATGATCCCTCCCAATTTAACACTGGATGACATTATTTGATTTTGTGGAATGGCAGGATTACTAAGCCCAGAATTAAATGCATCACTAATTTCTCATTTTTAGAAAGTAACATAGAAAGATGAATATGACCAACTCATATTGTAAATAAAGGATCTTCATGAGAACCAAATAAAACAAAGAGGAAAATAGATGGGGTAGTTTTCTCTTCATATTAACTAAGATTTTATTTTTATTGAGGTAGGCCTTGCCCACTTACATGACTAAGAATGTATATAAAATGTTGTTACTCCAAGTACATGCTAAACTAACATAGCTATTTTAAAACTCACAACGTTGTAAGTTACTTGATATGAAAAGTATAGATAAGTAAGGAAAAGAAGAACAGAAATCCCCTCATAATCTAGCCACATTACATTAGTCAGAAATAACTATAATATGTTCTTATTAAGATATTATGGATTATAGATCACAGTTCTTTTCTTGTGATATTTATAAAAGTTTCAACAAAAGTATTGAAGACAAATGTCTTTGCCAGTAATTTAGAAAGATTGTATCATTTCTTGTTTTCAAAATCTATGTTAACAGTTCATTAACAGTTCAATGTTGCCGTATGCAGAGAGTGTTCCAAAGGGTCACTATATCCCACAAAGAAGAACAGAATATTCTCAAAATAGAACATCAAATAAGATTTTGAACATCTGTCTAAAACCACTTGCAGTTGGATCCTATCCTTCTCAAAGAGGCCACTGCAAAGAAAGTTTCTTCAAGGACTGATAATAAAGAACAATTTTAATAGTTCACAACTTCAAAATATGCTTCGTACCTGGGACTGCAGATGATCAATAGATTTCAACCCATGGATTGAGTGTAACCTTCTGGTAGCTGGGCTGAGTCTTTTGAAGCCATGTGTCACCCCAGTAGGTATTTTGTCAAATATGCTACAGTCATTGAAGTAGATTATGGTATATGAGCATGACTCAATGACCACCTAAGACTTGAATAATTTAATAATTATAATGGTAAAGTGAAAGGAAAAGACTACAAGTGTTTTGCTTTACTTAATAATGTTGAGGACCAGACAAATAACTCAGCAGATTAAAGTTCCTGCAAGCAAGAGCAGGAGCCAAGGGTTCAATCCCCAGGCTTGCCGTACCAGCCCCACATCAGAAGCACACTGAGATGGCAACTGAGACAAGGCATGGTGGTGCACAACTGCATTCCCAGCACTTGAGAGGTTGTAAGCAGGAGAATCACTATAAGTCCAATCTAGTAGTAAGAGCCTGAACTCCTATAGACCCTTCTCTAAAAATATAGGAAAAAAATAATAATCCTGAAATAACATGTATCTAAAAATAGAAACAGCCTATATTCCTTAGAGTGTATTTTATACACAACTCATTTCCAACAATTAGTTGGCTTCATGTACTTTAAGAATTGTGGCAGGGCGAGCCAGCTGGCTCAGTGTATTAAAGCCCCTGCTTCGACAGAGTGCAGGGACCACAAACTGTGCCAGCCCTGGCACTACGAGCCATATGGCGGCCCCACCCCCAGAGTGCTCTAAGACTGCAATTGAACATGAATGTGTTGGTGCATGCCCATAATCCCAGCACTTGGGAGGCTGAAAACAGGCAGATCACTATGAGTCCTATCTGTGTATTGAGACCCTGTAGACCCAGTAGACTAAATACAAAAGAAAAGAATACTGGCAGAAACTTATTTCGAATTTCTAACCTGAAGTAAATTTTATATTTCCCCAAACACGTCATACTATTTGGAAGGCAGCAATGCTCACCACTATACTACCAACACCCCTATGTCATACTATTTGGGAATTTGTTTAGTACCATGGAAGATTTTAAAAGGACACTTTTGGCTTATTCAGGCAGAGTATTAAGGTAGATAATTAATGCTAGAAAAAAATTGCCCTGGTGCTTCCAAACATGGCTGACTAAAACTCATTAATAAAAGTTGGTGTCTTTAAAAGAGAAAGCCAACGTGGTATTGACCCTCTGGAAAGATTAAGAAAAATTAGAGACAAAAACAGAATAGGGAATTCAGACTCCAAACATTAAGAGCTGCAGAAGAGGCTTTGATCAAGAGTAACTCTGCAGAAAAAGTTTCACTGTAATAAAAATTCCGAACAAAGCTATTACCTTGGGCTTTAGAGTCAGTCTCGGTGGAAATTGTGCCCATTGCTTGTGATTAAGAAGCTTAGCGGAAGCAGGAGGAAACCCAGACAGGAAGAAGGAAGGGCCAATCTTCTGATCTATCCTGTGGAACTCCACAGACAAGAGCAATCGTTACTCGGAAATCTACTTCGAAGCACTGAACCTGTACCTCATTTTGCCGACTGCAGTACGCTGTCCTCCCTTAGGCCGCCGCAGGTCCTTCCACATGCACGCCACTCACCTATCACGTCCAGTAAACACCAATTTCTTTTTCAGTTAGAGGAGTCCGAATATCCATTGGTCAGAAAACACACAACAGGTATTCTTTACAAGGCTTCTGCACACCCATCCACACACAAATTTTAAAAAGTGGATCCTGCAAAATCCTTGCTAAATTGTTAAAGAGTTAAATTTATTGGTAGACCTAGGGGGATGGCTTGGTGGTCTAAGCACCAGCCTGGCAAGCATAAGGACACGGGTTTGATCCCCAGTACCGCATGCTGCTCCAGCCCCAGGACGTGTCAGGAGTGTTGGTACATGCCTGTAATCCCAGAGCTGGGGAGGCTGAGTCAGGAGGATCACTATGAGTCTGAGCTTCATAGTGAGACTCTGTACCAAATAAATACATAAAAGATTAAAATAAAATACAATTTATTGGTCAACTGAATGTGAAAGTAATTAAAATATTAACTCCTAAGATTTGTAGGCAACATTTTAAATTATGTGTGTGACGTGTTTATCTTGGACTGCTAAATTTCACTTGGGAGCATATGGGAACAAAACAATTAACTATTTTTTCTTTCATTTTTAAAAATTTGCTTTCGTTTTTCTCATTTCTTCTCTTTCTTTTCTTTTCATCTTTAACTACTAATTGAAGCTGTTAGAGATCTGCCAACCCCTGGCTTCTATCAAGAACAATAAAGTGGTTCCCAGCGGCTGGTGACTTTCTGGGCTGCGTCCCGGCCGGCTCCGTGACCCACAAAGCTCCTTTGATATGCCAGGCAGGAAAAAGAGCTCCAACGGATCAGGACAGGAAGGGCGATGAAGCCATCATGTGACAAGAATCCTAGGACTGCTGAGAAAAGACAAAAAGCAGTGCCAGGAAGGGAGCGGCCAATAGAGACGTCTGAGCCGCTGGAGCACCCGAGCAGAGCCAGCAGCCTGGACCACCTGGGAGCACGAGGGCTGCCAGGCCGGGCGGGGCCGGGAAGCAATCTTGGCTAAATTAAAGAAATCTCCATGGAAATTAGCATGAAACATTTTCTAATCTCCCGCTTTTCACTGCCGACAAGGGTCACTGGTTTAGCTTCCCTCTTATTTTATTATTCCCCAGCCAGTTTCCGGCTTCTCTATACCTCTGCTTTTGCCGCGGTTTACAGCGGGTCCACCCTATCTGTGGATTCTTAACCCTTTTAGCCTTTCTTGCAAGAAAAATAGTACCATTATTGTTGTTGTTATCATCACTACTACAGCTACTACTAACACTCGTAATATAGGAGCGCAAAGGCAGCCTGAATTAGCAGCCCAGCCCTTAGGGAGCCAGGGCTCCCTCTCACCGAGGGAGCCGCTGCTTTGTACAGTTTGGTATCGAAATCCAGCTGCCTGGCAGGCAAGTAGCTGCTCCATGACAGTAAGCAGCCCTCTGTGTCTGCGACTGCCCAGCAGGGCGAGGGCCACCTGCCCTGTGCTTCTCCTGACATTCATGACTGGGCGTCTTACCTGTGGGTCAGGAAAGCGAAGCTCGCTGCAGCTGGCAAAACTTCAGAAATACACCACTGCGTGCGTGTGAGCGTGCACCCATGAGCCTTAAGTCACAACTACATTCCTGAGCCCCACCCCCACCACTATTACAAGGGGGATGCTCTGTTCTCTTTAGGTGGTGGCGGTGAACCTTACAAAACTTAGTGGAAGGAGGCATTTTTCACAATACATTGTCAGTCAGAGTTTGGCACTAAAAGTAGGACTCATACATCTGCAATAATTACAAACTAATTGATATAAAATATCAAGATGCTAAAGTAACTTAGATCTCTTGTTTATGAAGTATCTCCAAAGGGGGACTTTAAACATCACAACTCAACTTCCATAAAATAATCTAAGATATGTATTATGTATTGAGTAGTCACATAGGCTTGCTGGTTTTGCACATACCAGCTCATTGCACCTCAAGTTCTTGCCTTACTAAGAGGGGAGACTGTTTCACTCATGTTATTGCCAATTCATCAGATGGGCCCTAGCACTGGAAAGAAGTGTCTTAGCGCCATAGAGAACCTCTGGATTCACCTCATGTTCTGCACCCAGGGCTTGCACACCTCAGTCTTCTCATGAACTCTGTGTGTTCAGTGTTGTTCTGTTTTGTAGATTGAAGGGGGTTGAGAAATGAAGGAAACCTCCATACATCTATGCTTGTAAGGCTCAAGGGCCAGGTTGCAAGAGATACAAAGTTCAACTCTCCCAATATCCTGTACTGGGAAAGGCAAAGCTGTTACAAGAGAGGCACAGTCAAATTCTAAGGACTTTTTTTTTTTAATATTTTACTTTATTTATTTAATAATTTTATTGAGAAACAAATAGCAATAAGAGAAACATATTAGTAGGACAGGTTCAATAATTAATACATTGCATATTGTTGTCTTAGTGGTTATTCATAATACAAGATGCAAACATGATATCCTGCCCACTAACATTATTAGAACAAATCTTCCAATTCACTGAATTAAGAGAAAGTAGCTATATGTCTATACTAACTATTTTGAATATAGAGATACAAAATGGTCATTTATTTGTGTCCCCTTTTTTTGCTTAGCTTTCTCAGAGAAGGGTATTCCAGTGTCATTGAGATACTATAGGTACGTAAAGGCTTTTTGAAAGTAATGATCCACTATTATTTGAATTTGTATGGTTAGGAAGTACAGGATAATAATTCAACATATGCATTCAATGTGTGCTGATCAAATATTTCCAACTTCTTATTGCTTTGTGTTTTTAGCCTTCTAGGCCCTTCCCTTCAAGTTGCTTGTAAGGTTGTCATAGGTTATTTTGTTAGTTAATCTCCAAGCCAGGATCCATACCAGATTAAGCCTGCCCTGCTGCCTGGGTTCTATACATCTCGGTTCAAAGAGGCAGACCAGGTATCATGTTCAAAACTGTCATCCAGTTTCAGGCTTAAATTCTACTCTTTGGATAGGCAGATCCTTTCAAAATAGTTTTAATCATTTTGTGAAAAAGCTAATCCTCTTGTTTACGTGCCTGTGTGAAAGCTTAGAGATCTCTGACACAATATGGAAATCTCAGAAAGCACAAGACGTGCTGAACACTTGTTTTCTTTCATGCTTTTAAGCTGTAGCTTGAATAAGAATAATTCATAGAATAGTCTGTATATCTGTTGTTGTCCAGTGGTTAAATTTTATTGTTTGGTGTGGAACACTGATTCAATACATTCTGACTTTACATGTGAATAATGTTATGCAAAAATAATTTCACTTCATATTATATAAAAATTCATTTTAAGACAATGTAATTGATTATTGTCAATGTAATTGACAATGTATCATGAATTATCTTATGAAAATGGATATACTTGAAATACAACCATTTTAGCCTTGGTTTGGTATACCTCTGTGTGTGTGTGTGTGTGTGTGTGTGTGTGTGTGTGTGTGTGTGTGTGTTAATAAAGGGTGAGAATCAGAAAATAGTCTCTAGTAAGCACACAACAGGATGTCATATAGGACAGGTAGTGATAGCCAATGTTTTCTATATATTGCAAATAGAAGACCAGGGAGATGGCTCAGTAAAATAAATGCTCCCCTGGCAAGCGCAAGGGCCTGAGTTCAATCCCTGGTTCTGCCAAATAAAAAATATGCATATTGCAAATAGAAAATAAAATGGTTTGCTTTATGCTCTTGATGATTGAGTAGCAGAGGTATATCCACTTTTTGAACCAAATCCTCCACACTGAGCATGCCCATGCTAAGCATGGTACAGAGACTCTGGCGTTTTGAAATTTGGGCTACAGATAACCAGCTTCTCCACATCCTAGGCACATTTTTGCAAATATTAGTCCCTGCTGATGCAAAGTTCCAGAATGCTATAACTTTTTTCTTCACCAGGATGGCTACAGACAGATCGAAACACTGTTTTGCCCACTGATGATACATTCTTTTCCGGGAGCTTATGTGGGACATTCTTTCTATGCCATCAAAACATGGGTACGAAAAAAATAAAAAAATTTAAAAAAAGAAAGAAATGAGTATGAGAGGATAAAAATGGTAACAAAGAGCCCCATGTTATGAAATGACATTGAGAAACCAAAAGCTAGCCTGAAGGTCAATACAAAATGACAGAAATCAGCATAAAACTAGACAATTGAGTGCCTTTCAAGTGACAGTTTATTACAAGAATTTAAGCATAGCTACTCAGATTTACAAGCATGTTTAAAAGATTTCTAGGGAAATCTAAGCCAAAGATGATTACTTACAGAGATATTCAAGGCCAAATTCCCAATAGTTAGGAAATGAGTAAAAAATATCTTAGTGAATCAAACATAAATTCAGTAACGGTTGTTATGAGCAAGGCAGCTGAACAGATGTTGCATTTGTATTTCTATAATATGTTCTTGATCTCTTTACACCATGAGTCTATGGTTCAGTAAACAACTGAGACACTAATTTCCCTTTCTGCTGCATTCCCAAGTGATGACACCCTCATGAAACTTCTTCCTTAGCAGATGCTGAATTGCACATACAAGCATGGCTCTGACCACTCTGAGGACATCTTTATTTGGGCCAGGTTGCACATTTGAGCCAAGTCTAGCAAAGGCGCTGAAGATGTTGGAAGATTAAGAGTTTTTGCCTGTTCTCAAGAAGTCAAGGTAGGCCTGTTCATCTTTCTCTATCTTCAGGAATGCAAATGTCATGCACAAGCCTGATGAGCATCATTGAAGGATACCATAAGATCAAAATTTAGAGTGCAATTGGACTTGAACTTGATTTAAAGCAATGCAGTGAGTAGGAAAGATTCTGGATAAGGCATCCCTTCTACTCTTGGACTCAAGCTTCTAGCTTCTCTTTTTTATCACTACAACATGAGTAAATTCTTTTTTTCTATGAAACATCTAAAAGCATCCCATATGATGCAGACTAATGTATCCCCAAATATGACAGGATGCTTTTATTGGCAAAGAGCATGACATGCTACTTTGTCAATGTTGGTGATAAATTTTGGTTGTGTAACTTGGACTTTTCATATGTCAACACTCTGATCACATAGTATTCCATAAAGATAATAATGGATTTTCCTATAACATGGTTGATTGTTCTTTATTTCCTACTGATAGCTTCAGAAAGTAACATTTCTGTAGGTAATACTATAAGCCGGTGTACTTAGAAGTACAACCTACTTTCTTTTGCAAAAGAACACATCCATGTAAATCCATCCAGATAAAGAAGCAACACGTTTTTAATACACCAGGAGATCCCCTCATAGCTTTTCCCAGTAATTAACTCAATATCAGTGTTACAGTTTAGATCTAAAATGTCCCTGAAATCTCTCATATGTGTGCAAGGTGATTGGACCATAAGGGTAATGCAGTCATTAGTAGATTTATCCACTGCTGAGCTCAGCAGCTGAATGCACTGTGGATAGTGGGCCTGGGTAGAGGTGGTCACTGGAGCTGTGCCTGGAGGGGAGCATTCTCATCCCAGCTCATCCCTTCTCTAGCTACTACATGGCTGCCACAGATTGAAGAGCTTTCACCCACTATCCCCATCCAACATGCCTTTTTTTTTATTCTTTTTTTTTTTTTTTTTTTTTTTTTTTTTTTTTTTTTGTATTTTAGGGAAGGGTCTGCAGGGTGTTGAGGGTCTCACTACCAGATCGGACTCATAATGATCCGCCTGTTTACAGCCTCCCAAGAGCTGGGATTACAGGCACGTGCCACCATACGCAGTCTCAATTGCTGTCTCAGTGTGCCCCGGGGGTGGGGCCAGCACTACCACACCATTTCTACCTCTAAATCATTCAACCATGGAGTGAAACCTCAAACCAAAATAAACCTCTCCTCCTTTAATTGTGGTTTCTGGCAATATGGCAGAGTGGCTAAGGCAACTGTAATCATGAGTACCATGAGCCATGATGCTTATCTGTAAATTGTATGTAAATTGATTCATACTTCATGCACCATTTTGAATGCAAATCACACATTCTAGGTATTTTTTACTGCCTTCACTTACATTGTATATTGGTGTCAGTTTTTCATTACAGTGAATACATCATTAGTAGTGTATGAGCTTGATGGTTTTCTCGTGAGACTTATTTTGGTCTTGTATGATAATTGCTTCCCTTTGTGACTTTCTTATTCTTTAAAAAAATCTGTATAAGATGTTATTTCTTCCTTAAATACTTGAATGAAAATAAAGGTAAAGACAACTGGTCCTAAATTTTTTAAAGATAGCCTTCAATATTTGATGATCATAATAAACATAAAATTTAGTGCATGTACATCTTACACAAGACTAATGAAACTGTGGAGTTAACTAGATATTTGTTAAGAATTGTAATTGTATAAAATCATTGGTATAATGTTTTCCTTATATCTGATGTCTTAAGGATATTCTCCCATTCTTGATTTATTGTGCCAATTTTTAAAATTAGGCTTTGATTTCAGTGTTTTCTCTGTAGTATGCTTTCCCTGTACCTTGAGAATATAACTATTTTGTGAGTTACTGAATAAGGCCATAGTTTTAGGTTCACATAAGTTTCAAATTTTTGTGCTCAGTTCAAACTTGTATAATCATTAAAATACTTTTGTCATAATGTCCACGTGTTCTGCTGTCACAATAGCTAATTTCATTTTCTTATTTTTGTCAAGCATACATTTTGCATTTTAATTTACTAAACTTTGTTCATGCGTGTGTGTGTGTGTATTATAAATGTATACCGAGCATGCATATTTTTCTATGTCTACATATGTACTATTTGGTCAAGTTGAATACTTCCTGTCAGAAGCATATCCAAGTATAATTCAATGTCACTGCATATATATTTAGACTTAAATTACTTATCTTATTAATTTTCTAATCTTCAACATGTGAGTTCATACTTTTTCCATTTTCATTTGAATGAAGCAGGATTTTATTGTTCTTTCATATAATATATACATATATTTTTTTCTTTTTTTATTTTTTGGGAAGGGTGTACAGGGCATTGAGGTCCTCATTACTAGATGGGACTTGTAGTGATCTTCCTGTTTACAGCCTCCCATCAGCTGGGATTACAAGCTCGTGCCACCATGCCCAATCTCAGTTGCAGTCTCAGCATACCTAGAAGGTGGGGCCAGCACAGCACACCAGGGGATGGAACCCCTGGACCCTGCACCTGCTTGTAGGCACTTTAATCCACTGAGCTATTTGGCTGGCCCTCTTTCTCATATTAATTTGTTACATGTTTTTTTCCTTTCATCTTTTATTTTTTTTTTTTTTTCCATTTATTTTTATTTTATTGAAATACAAATGTCAATCAGACAGTTTCAAAACACCATAACCATACAGAGTCGATGAAATAATACATTGCAAACTGTTTTCATAATGTTTTGGTATTGTACAAGGTGCATACATGATATTATATTTACAGGTATTTATGTAGCTGAATTATATCAAAGA
>PVKA01055314.1:0-10377 GCA_004027165.1 Ctenomys sociabilis
TGCTGTATTCTATTTTGCTAGGATTTTATTGAGGATTTTTGCATCAATATTCTTGAGGGAAACTGGTCTGTATTTCTCTTCTTTAGTTGCATCTTTCCCTGGTTTTGGTATCAGTATACTTTCCTCCAGGAATGTTTTGGGAGGATGCCTCCCTTTACAATTGCACTGAGAAGTTTGAAGAGTACAGGAGTTATATCTTCTGTAAATTTCTTGTAGAATTCAGCTGTCAATGCACCAGAACCTGAACTGTTCTTTGTCAATAGGTTTTTGTATTTTTTAATAACATTTTGTATTTCATAGACTATTATTGGGGTTTTGAGAGTTGTCATAGCTTCTTGGTTCAGTTTTGGTAATTTGTACCTTTCTGGGAATTCTGACCATTTTGTCTGAGTCTTCTGTTCTGTGAGTGTAAAGATTATCAAAGTAGCTATTGATAATCTTCTGAATTTCCACTGGGTCTGTGGTGATTGCACCGCTTACATTCCTTATTTCTTGTATTTGATTTATTTCTTTCCTCTTTTTGATGATGTTAGTTATGGGCTTATCAACCTTATTTAATCTTTCAAAGAACTAGCTCTTTGATTTATTAATTCATTGAACTGTTTCCTTTGACTTGATTGAATTAATTTTTGTTCTAATCTTTATGATTTCATCCCATCTTTTGGCTTCTTATTTGGTTTGCACTTCCTTTTCTAGATGTTGGAGGTGAAGCATTAAGGTGTTTATTAGTTCCCATTCTGTTTTCCTAATGTGTGAATTTATGGCAATAAATTTCCCTCTTAGAAATGCTTCATTGCATCCCTAAATTCTGATAAGTTGTTGTTGAATTTTCATTGAATTGTAAGTATTGTTGTCTATTCCCTGCCATGAACCGTTTCTCCTCTGAGATGTTCCTTTGCTCTGCCAGTCTGGCTGCGAACCTGCTGGTTACAGACTGAAACCACTCTAAATCATGAGCCACTTTCCTCTCTTAAATTGAGTGTTGGGTATTCTGTATTAGCAATGAAAAGAGTAACTAAGACCACCACTATAAGTAGAATATATGCAGAGTTAAGTATTGCCTCATGTGCCATTTTTTGAATCTTCAATTCATATTCATCTGTCTGAATCAGGGCCAAAATATAGTCTTAAAGTAGCATAGATTGATCCTTCAACTTCTCTAAAGAGTGTCCATCCTGATTGATGAGTGTCCACCACTACTGTAATGCTTATCGAAACATCAGGAAATCCTACAGTATTCTCAGTTTAGTTCCATTAAAAAGAAAAACCTACAACTAAGAGTGAAGCATATGATATTTCCTCTTATTGTAAATATAATATAATCATTATTTTTAATATGTAAGCACATTAATAATATAGATCTATATATTTTATTATATGATTTTGGTCCATCAAAACACAGAAAAAGAAATTATTATTTAGCTTCTTTCTTAGACAGGTTATCATTGCTGCATATGCAGAAAAATAACAAAAGGGTACAAGGCTGTTATACTCAAATATAAAGTAAACTTGTAGGAATCAATAATTTCTTTTTAAAATAATGTGGTCTTAAAAGTCATAACATCTCTGTGTGAACAATAAAAACAAACTGGAACATTGTTGAAAAGCTCCCTACACAAATGCAAAGTAACCATGCTTATAAAAACAAACAGTTTTCAGGCCTTTGCAGCAATTAAAATTTAGATATTTATCAATATTGGTGCATTCATATTCATTCACATTGTTTAAGAATTGTAAATCATTGCAATTGTTTTAAAAAGAGCAGTTAGTCTTAGCTATAAACTCATTTGTATATCAGTGTATGTATACATCACTTATTTTTCTGATATTATATTTTTAAAGGGAATATATTTTGCAAAATAATTTTTTGAAAATAGATGAGAGACTATATTCTTAATACAGAATTAAAGGAACTATTTCTTTAATTTTATGTTCACACTATTTTGTTACATACTATGCTTATGCCTTATATAGTGAATTGCCTGTGGGTATGTGGCAAGCTTCAGTAAACTGCATATAATAAGCTAGCTGGAAATTTGCCACAATTCCAGTGACAGTCCTTTTCAAATATGTTTTGTCTGTTAAAAATTTTGCAAGTGTGAAGAGACATATTTTCTGTCTGTTAGGTGCTGGCTACACTCTTAACCCAACCGTGCCAATAAGATCTATGATGGAAAACATTATGGCATTTGTAATAATCTTTTCAAGTGGAATACATCCCTATGGGACATATTTTATGTGTGCTGTAGATATTGGGAAGACAAGCATTCACTGGGCACATTACCCAGAGTGAAGCTATTGTTGGGTAATACAGTGGTACAGGATTTAGGTGAAAAGATACAGATAGGCTTAATTCATTTTCCAGTGGCAACATTTTCAACTGACTTGCTCTTAAGAATCTGTAAATTTTCTAAGCAGGGGGAGAAGCAGCAAGGCTGATAAAATCATAAATAGCTTTTCCATCATTGCTGGAACTCTAATTTTCTTGCTTATTGCTTGAGTTGATAAAACAAATAAAAGGAGGAATCTTAGAGGTTTTTTTTAATATGCAAAATGAATTTCAATATACTCTCCTGCTGGTATTTTTATGGAAAATCTAACTACGTGGTGCACATGGAATGTAGAAATCTGCATTTAGATAGAAATATTATAAAATGCATAGTAAGGTACAAAGTCAATCTTTTAATGGAGATAGCGAAGTGTTGCATTATATGGTTGAATGGAAAGGCAGCATGCAGAGAGATTTTCACGTCTTTTTAACCAAGTGCCTGTTTTGCCCAAGAGAGGACTACATTATTTTGAGTCCTTTACAAATATTGATAATTCAAAAATGTATCAGGCAGATAGGCTCTTCTCCAAGAGAAATTTGATTCTATCTATAGAATATACTTCTAACTATAAATTTTCTTATTGTTTTTGCTCAACTGTCTCTAGAAAAGAGCAAAGATCAGTTTTCTGGGCCACCATTTCTTTGTGAACTTGACTGTAAAGAACAGAGAAGTATCTAATAGTCACAGTGAAACAGCAGAGATCCAAAATACTGTACTTTATCCTGTTGCCAAGCAGTGCTGAAGTGCTTTATACCTCTACCTAGAGCTATACAGTCGGCTTTGGCCTGTCTCTGACACGTTTATAGGAAGAGGTAGCAAGTAAACGTTTGTGTAATCATTTGAAACTCTCCAAAGAACATTTATTTATGCTGTTTCTAGAATTAAGTCTTATAATAAAATATGTTTAAGAAGCTTATTACATGGAAAAATCTTGAAAAAGAAGATAATTGGCTAAAGTAATTGCAAGCTAAAGAGATAATAATATATCAGTTTATAATTTTTTGCAATAATACTGCATTTGGATAAAGTATATCTGGGGAGTTCACAGCAGACAGAAAGAAAATATGACACAGAGACAGGTAAAATGAACTGGTGTATCTAGGCCTTCTCATACTTCATGTACTCATAAGAGAAAGAATAAGAGACTAATTCCTTAACAACAAAGAGAATGGTAGAAGAATGACAAGATTTTGGAAAATGGAAACTAAATTACTAAACTAAAATGACTAGGAGGCCAGGGAATGTAGGAATTGCAAGGAGAAAGATACATTTCCTTCAAAGTTTGTGGAAGTTTCTTTACTTGTAAAACCATCTACATGTATAATTTTGAAAAAGTAAAAATTATAATGAAGAACTGATGATAACGTTTATTAAATGAATGTGCACATGCCCAGCCAACAAGGGATGAAAGAAAAATGTATCAGTGTATTCAGAAAAAAGGACTGTACATTTGAACTTAAAACCTAAGGGTTAGACAAGTATTTAGTAATCAAAGTTAAATAAATATTTTCATGGCTAACATCTGATTTTTTGTGCAAACCAATTTTCTATTCTAAGAAGTAAATTATTTTAAAAGTAACTCTTTGAAGCCAATTCTTACAGCTAAACAAAATCTAAATAATTTGAATTAATTTTGTGTTTACTATTTCACTCAGCTTCAAAACAAAAAGACCAGAAAAACATTTTTTACACAGAACAATGCCTGATTATGTGCACCATTCTCATATAAATGAACACATTTCTTCAATAGTACATTATAGTTACATACTGAAAAACATATACAATTGAAGATTCACATAATTAAAAATAAAGGTTAGAGTATTTGTACTGTTTTGATAGAACACAAAATAAATGAGATAATAAGGTAGCTGAAGGATGTTACTTCCTTTCTACATTCCTCTCTTTTTAGAAATACGTTATGGGTGGCCTACTGAGTAGACGTGCTGATTCAGCGCTGCTCATGCAAGTGCAGTCAGAGGCAGGATAATGTGGGCGGTCCCCAGATCTACCTGCCTTACCATAGCCACCCTTGTGGCAGCCTGCACCAGCTTTAAAAAAGAAACCCTTCTCAAACTTTAGGGCCAGCCAAATAGCCCAGCAGATTAAAGAGCCTGCAAACAAGCCCAGGAGCCAGAGGTTCAACCCCCTGGACCTGCCATGCCAACCCCATCCCCAGAGCGTGCTGGCGCAGCAATGGAGACTGAGCGAGGTGATGCGCACCTGTAATTCCAGTTCTTGGGAGACTGTAATCAGGTGGATCACTACAAGTCTGATCTAGCAGTGAGACCCTGAACATCCTGTAGACCCTTCCCTAAAATACAGAGAAAGAGAGAGAAAGAAATATATTATGATCTTTTGTCAATAATTATGCAACTAATGCAAACATGTTTTAGTGATAAAATATCATGGGAGCTTTTCTGAGACAAACACATGTAGGTTAGTCAACATCTCGTTTCTTTCATCATCTCATTTTTCATCATTTTGATATAGACTATCTATATTTAATTTACTCTTAAGAACCTTTGAATATTCCAAGTATGTCTTTCTGAAAAAAAAAATCACCAGAAGTACTTCAGAATACATTTATTTTCATTGCATTCCATTGATAACTGAAATTATGCTTGCGTGGCTGCCGCAAGGCCTTAAACCTTCTAGAGGTTAATGGATTACTACACTCTAGCTCAATTAGCAAGTGTGCTCTACCATAGGTGCTGCTACCTGGCCAGGCACATTTAGGTATTGTCAGATAATGACTTTTAATTTACCCAGCTTTCATCTTTAAATATGACTTTCAAGCATTGCTTGATTTATTTCTACTGACAGTTATTGGCTTAAAGAACACCTTTTCCATCTTCTGCCTCTAACACAAAAAATGGAGGCTTCTTTTATCACAACTCTGTTACTGTGAAAACAATAGCAGTGAAACCATGGATGTTTTAAACATAGTTTGCAAAAGGAAGTTCAGTAGACCCACTTCTATGAAAGATATAGTATGAAAACTAATCTTCATTTGCTAGTTTTATTTTCTAGTTATTAATCTAGCCATCAGTCATATTAGGAATATAAAAAAGCTTTGCAACAATATTGTAGTTACTTGAGACGAAAGCAAGGTAACAGTTACTAAAACATAAACCGAAATTACTGAAACATAAAGCAAAATTACATGATATAACATTCTCAATGTGTGTATTCTTAAGTATGCTTCAAAGACTAAAGCATATTTTTCATGTATCTGCCCAGAAAAAAATGATAGATTAAAAATGGCAGGTCAACCAGGCTTAATATTGTAGATATTTGAAACTGAATAGCTTGGCTTCCTGTTTATAGTACTCAAATTCTCTCAGGTTTCATTACAACATTCAAAGACTTCAACTAAACTGGTGATTCTGTTAATGCCAAATACAATATGTCTATTATAAAACACCTTAATTGTCATGGGGACTTTATGAAGAGAAACAGTATGTGCATTTACTCTTTCATGGCTCATAATTACACAAAAGCATAAGAACTCTTCAGAATTTCCTGCAGTATTTCAAAGTAAGAGGATATTAGAAAAAGCACAACTACTGTTAATAATATCTTGATCTGGGAATGTTTAATTTTTCTAAGATATATTAATTTCTTCACCTTCCAATTGCTTTCTTTTAAATGTCTAGGTTCATTAGTATTAAGATGGTTGTTCAGGTGTAACCTAATACAATGATTTTTTTAAATAAAACTCATTAACCTATTTCATTAAATATCTTTTCTAATTAATGTAGTAGTTCAGTCATAATTAGGACTGTGATGATTTAATGATAGACAATATTCCAAGTTACTATTGGCAAGTTTCAATCAGAGAACTGTGTTATTTCTATTCACCCTGATTTCTGGTGTATTAAATGTAAATAAACTTGCCTCCCTCCTTCTTTTTAATGTGCTGAAAGATATTGGCCTGGACCTGTATCCTGGGATGGTGTATTTCCACTTAAATAGGGTAGCCTTTTTTAGTAGTTTCTGTTGCTGTTGAGAACAGATATAAAAGACTTGACATATCAATAATCCTTCAGCTCATATTTCAACCATGGATATAGCAAAAAGTCATTTTAATGGAGACAAATGACATTTGTTTATTAATTAAAACCTTATACTCAAGCTGGGGAGATAGCTTAGTGGTCTAAGTGCTGCTAGACAAACACAAGGATGTAGGTTCAATCCCCCAGGCTGCATGCCATGGTGTCCCGGGACCCCTGGGCATGCCATGCTGGCCACTAAAACCCGGCATGATGGTGTGTGCCTGTAGTCCCAGCAAAGGGGAGGTTGAGACAGGATGATCATTACGAGTCCAATCTGCATAGCAAGACCCTATACCAAATAAATATACAAATAAAATATTAAAAAATACACCTTATACTCAAATTCTAAATAAGTCAGTATTTTAAAAATATATATCTATTATTTTATTCAAAAATTAGTCAACTGACCTATGTAAGTTAATGATCTATAATTAATGGAAACTAAAAGTTTTAACATAAATATTAGTTTTATAAAATCTCCACATTATCAGTTTAGATTTTGTATTGTAAGCAACAGGTGCCATGAATATTTTGTTTTTGTTTTGATTTCGGCATGGCAGGCATACTGCTTAACATGATATTTTGGATTATGATGGTTCATGCTGTAGGAATAATGGATAAGAGCATAGGAGTCTGAGATGGCAGAGAGTGTGGTTAGGAGGCTGTCAGAGGGCTCCACGAGCGGGTGGAGAATGGAGTCAAGGGGCTGGGAGGCATTGACCTTGACAGCAGCTAAGAAGAAGGGAGAAGTGACTTAGAGATGCGGAGATAAGAGAGACAGTACCTAGAAGCCCAGGGGCTGTTTACTTATGAGTTTGTGTGCATGGAGCAGAAGTAGGGCTTGGACAGGAGACGTTAAGGGCAGAAGAGTGGGTTTTACCTCTCAGTGTATAGAGTGGCTGGAAGAAAGAGGGCATCAGCAGAGGCCACGCCACGTGCTGCTAATGTCTCTCCTGCTTAAGTACATACATTTGTTGTTGTTTTTTATCTGCAAAGACACAAATGTAGAAAATAAGTCAATATTTGAGGATTGTAACTCCGAGAAACTGGAGAACTAAGAATACAATACTGTCTATAACAACTCCTCCAAGCTTGTACTTAATTTGAATCCAGGTGGAAGACTTCTTATCTCCATAACTCTTGCAATCTAAATGCACCTTAAACCAGCACCATGGGAATAGTGCCAAGGTCTCCTACCAGTAGTCCTTGCCTTGGTTGTAAGGATCAGGTGATGGATCACTGGGCACTCTGAATCCAGTTCTGAGGAACAAATTTTCTGCACTGCCACCATTCTGAAACATGGTATTCTGCAGTTTTCTCCTCAAGTCTTTCATTTTTGAAGCTGCAGAGGGTAGACTTACTGCTTCTTGTGATGACCTCATGTCATCTTTTCTATTCTCCCATTCCTTTTAAGCAATACAAAATTCTATATTTTTACAGTCCTATCTTTACAGTCCACAATTTTATTGGAGTTTCCTTTTGTCCAAACTCATACGATTTTAAATTATTCTATTAGCTCTTAGCTCTTGATTCTCAACATAGACTTAGCTAGAAGCTGCCAGCTACAGCCATGCCACAACCTTAATATGCAACTGACTTAAAATTTTCTGCCTTCTGTCCTAGACTCTTCAACCTTCATCATAGATTCTTTAGCCTTCATCAGAGGTTCTTCAGCCTTCCATCACAGACCTGTCAGAGAATAGAGGTGAGCTTTAGTCATGGGCCCAGATCCTTTATCCTCCAGGGTGTAGATACCCTCTCACACTTCCTCAGCCACCTCTGTAGCTGTTTCTCAATCTTGTTATTACTTATAACTTTGTATACCTTGTATTGTATTTGTTTCTCTAGTAATCTCTGATTAATACATCTCTCTTGTCATTGTTTTCTGATTTTTTAAGGAATGAGCTAGATGTCTGATTTAATTTTAATATAGCCTGCTGTGAGCACCAAGGTCCCTGACACCTTCTTTTGGACAAGCACTTCCCATCTGAGGACACCCATCAGAGGACTGTAATATGAAGCAACATCCTCTGTTTGGGGAAGTGTAAACCATATGACTCTCTTCTAGAATATTTAAGCTTTAAGATTTGCCTGCCATACATATTTTCATCAGAAAATACAGCTATTTAAAACTTATGTACCTCAGTCATATATACTTTTTTTTTTTTTAATGAGACCAGGATTGAACTCAGGACCTTGTCCTTGGTATGCAGGAGCTTATGCTACTGAGCTATCTCCCTGGCCTCAATCATGTATAATTGAAATGGTGCAAAAAATTTTAGAAGATAAATACTATTTTACAAAATAAAGCCAAGGGCACATTTGAATTCTAATGCCCTATAGAAATGTCGTTTTCCTTGTAAATGTGTAAATGTCATCAATAGTGATTCATGAAGAATTCAAGTGTTGTGCAAGTTTCTGTGCCTGCTAAAGGCATTAGGATCACCGATTTTAAAGAGCACAATTCCAATACTTATGAAGAATTTGCAATTTTCAGTACATGCCTAGAAATTCACAAATCCGGCAATGGAAAGATCAAGCATGTATATCAACAGTCTCTCTTTTTTTTTTTTTTTTTTTTTTTTTTTGTTTTGCCAATATTACCATTGCCTGTTAATAATTTGTAAAATAATTATTTCTAATAAAGTTTATGGGAAATAAATATAGTGTGAAATAAAGTTAGAAGTTGAAAAATGTAGATAGCCAAGGCATAAATATTCAAAATTACTATAGCCCACTCCATATTTAACACATCAAAAAAATAAAATGCTCTATGTGTTATGCATGCCATTCTGTTGTGCAAAATTTTTCATATGCTAAAATGTGCTTCTTGATCATGTTACTGTATTTCACAGAAAAAATGATTGTATCTTGCTAGAATTTTAACCTTAAGCATATACCTGAAGAAGTGTCATGGAAACCACAAGATTAATACCACAGATGTCTCAGTTTCACTGAGAGCATTTTACGGGCCACAAAGCAGTCTTAACATTTGGGAGAATGAAGCTGCTGTGCTGTACTACGTCAAATATTTCATGGGTTGGATTTAATGGGCAAATATCTTTATAGCCCAGGATAATTAAAACTTGAGAAATGATTTTTTTTAAAAGAGCAATGTATAATCGATAGTGGGGATCTCTAATGCAGCAACCTCTCAAAAATTCATTAAGTGCTTTAGACATCTCCTTGCAGCCAGTAGTCATATTCTTTCTTTTTCATTAAAAGTGTGCCAACTTAGTAACCTGCTACTGATGTTATTTTCTACAAAAAATTCTTCTCCTATTTTTAATAGATTTTCTTTCATTTTCCTTTCAAATACTTCAATAACTACAGTAACCAGAAATACTCTTCTTAAGAAAAGTGTTAGATTCCCAAACCAGAAAAGGGCCTTATTAATAAAGATCCATCCAAAGAAGTGATTGAGAGAATGATGACTTGTGTTTATTTTTTATTATTATATTTATTTATTTATTTATATATTTATTGGCAGAACAGGGGATTGAACTTAGGCCCTTGTGCTTGACAGGGAAGCACTTACTCCACTGAGCCATCCCCCCAGCTCCCATATTTTTTTTTTAAATTTTGTTCTTCCTAAAGCTTTATCAAACTGCTTTAATCACTGTAAGTTCCATTATGTCTTATTATCTTCTAGTTTATTTCTTCCTTTGAAAATTTTTTACCTATTTTTGTACACATTTTTCCTATGCACATTTTTTCTCACACAAATAAAAGGAAGTTTGAGTTGGGATTGATGAAATAGCAATAATACAAAGAAATAATTGCAAAGCTTGAGTAAATTTTCATTTTTTTTCTTGGAAACATGCATTTGTCAAGTAATAGTTAAGGCTGTTGAATACACGAGTTAAGAAAAATGTGGAATGTAAATCCACAGGAGCCAAATTTCTCCAGGAGGAGCCTGACTCATGAGCCCAAACCAAAAGAAAGAAAACTATCATTCATACAAAGGCTTCATTCTCTTTGACTGCAGCAGA